>PVKV010032827.1:0-19376 GCA_004027835.1 Alouatta palliata
GGCCATGGGCATCATGAACTCCTTCGTCAACGACATCTTCGAGCGCATCGCGGGCGAGGCTTCCCGCCTGGCGCATTACAACAAACGCTCGACCATCACCTCCAGGGAGATCCAGACGGCGGTGCGCCTGCTGCTTCCGGGGGAGCTGGCCAAGCACGCCGTGTCGGAGGGCACCAAGGCCGTCACCAAGTACACCAGCTCCAAGTAAACTAGGTGTCCGAGTAAAAGCGCCAACGACCCAAAGGCTCTTTTTAGAGCCACCCATGTTGTCATTTAAAGATCTGTAATTCTGCAAAACTTCCCTTAACTAAAACCACCCCAACTTTCCTGCCTCCACACCACCACCTTAAGGTTTTTGTTTTTGGTTTCACTTTATCGTCCTACTGCCCTTGGTTGGGAGCAGCCGGGTGGAAAACAAGTTTGGGGTATATTACAGTTAAATAAGGTTTGAAAACCCGAAACTTTCCTCTTGTAATTCGTTACTAGCTTGAGAATGGTTGGAGCAGCATATGAGGGAGGAAATAACGTGTTGGTTGCGTTTATTAACCAGGGCAGGTTGCTACCAGACTTTTTCACATTCCCGTTGTTCCAAGTCCACTAACTTCTCTACAAATTTTACTGAGTTTATAATTCTTGGATTACTTCACGTCGCTATATGTATTATCTCTTGGCAATATCAGGAACTCTACCATCTTCCTTCCTGAACATATTGAAGTTTAAGAGAAAGAACGAGTGCCGGGTGTGGTGGCTCACGCCTGTAATCTCAACACTGGGAGGCCGAGGCGGGCGGATCACCTGAGGTCAGCAGTTCGAGACCAGCCTGGTCAAGGTGAAACCCTGTCTGTTTAAAAAAACATAAATTTTTAAAAAAAAAGAACAGGCAACAGGATAGCATGACGTTGGAGCAAAGAAATGAAACCTCCAGGTGCTATTTTCAGGTGCTTGTATCTGTAAGCCTTTTTAAGGCTTCCAGGACTGAATTCTCCATAAACTACCTCCTCTGTGTCCTGGAACGAACGACTTTGTCCACAGCTACTTCCTTTCCTGAAATTTCATTTTAAGAGAGGAGGGTTACAAGGAATTAACATTTGTATAGTAGTCCTTAGAATGAATTATTTCATTCGTTTTTTGGTCTACAGTCATCTGTGAAATGGAATTTCCTCTTTCACAGGTAACTGACCT
Source organism: Alouatta palliata (assembly GCA_004027835.1). NCBI lineage: Eukaryota > Metazoa > Chordata > Mammalia > Primates > Atelidae > Alouatta > Alouatta palliata. The sequence continues at coordinate 1,183 of PVKV010032827.1, forward strand.
CAAGAATTAGGTTAAGTAACTAGCCTCTTACACATAAAAAAAACTGAGATTTAAATCTCCTCTAGCTGATTCTAAGGATTACTTCCCACTATTTGTTACAGACCATCCCAAGCAGGAGCCTAGTTGCTGGCATAGGAGTCAGGAAATTTAGTCTCAATTGTGATAAAAGTGGTCAGGAGATAAACATATTCTTGGTTGCACATCAAAGTCCTTATACCAGCAAAAGTTTCTTTTAAAAATAAAATAATAATGTGACCCTTGGGCCCTAAAGATCACCTGGCAGGTGTTTAACTTTTTCTGAGCACTGTATTCTGGAGGGGAAACATGGGCATTGCCAAAGTAAAGGTGAGCTCTAAAATCTTACTCTCTATTAGCTACATGTCATTATCTGCAAATACTCACATAGCAGATTACTTAGAACAGCAAGTGACCAAAATTTGTTTTTGTTTTAATTTTTTCAGACAGGGTCTCACTTTGTTATCCAGACTGGAGTGCGGTGACATAACCACGGCTCACTGCATTCAACCTCCCTGGTTACATTCCCACCTGTCTCCCAAGGAGCTGGTACTATAGGCACACACCATCATACCTGCTTAATTTTTTTTTTTTTTTAAGTTTTTTGTGGAGCCAGGGTCCCACTGGGCTGCCCAGGCTGGTCTCAAAGTAAATTTGTCATGGAACTTGTGAAGAAAATTCTCTAAGCTCCATATATAACTAAGGCATTCATTTCTCACTCTCCAAACCTACTTTTAAATACATTTTAAATTATATAGTCATGAAATATTCAAGCATAAAGGCATTTATTTCTTGCTCTCCGAAGCTAATTTTAAATACATTTAAAATGATATATTCATGAAATATTCTAGCATGGTTTAAGGGCGACATTCCTCAGTAAGTGATATACTCCTGATTGCCTGTTTCCATCCTGAGTTTGGGCAATTTATTTAATTCCTCTGTAAGTACGGAATCCTTACCTGTTTATTCAAAACAGGAATAATAATTAGTAACTACTACATAACATTACTGGAGTGACCAATAAAAGGAAACAGCTAAAGCACTTAGGACTTGAGCTGTCTGCACAGAGGATGTCTCGGTAAATATTAGCAGTAGCTAAACCCTCTGGTGAGTGATAGCGAAGGTGTCTTTGGTCCTGCCTACATTGAAAGCCCAGTGTCTGAGGCCTAGAATAATTAGCATTGGCTGTGAAATGGGCTTTTATGTCGGCATAAAAAATACTCTAAACAGTTCAATCCCCCCCTTAGAACCACTGCTTTCCTCTCAAGCATTTTGGAGACATCCTACTGCCTGAGGACGTTTGATTTCCCTGTCTTTGCTTGCCAATTCAAGCAACATGTGTCATATTTTCCAGGAACTGTCTCCTGCTCTCACTAGAACTAGGGGTGCCTCATTTAATGGTCAGATAGATGTGCTGAGTTGTAAAGAAGGAAACCCAGAAATTCATGTAAGAATTGCTTAGTACCTTTTTACTCCTTTTTTCTTCCCATGTTTCCTATTAACTTTACTAACATTGCTATATTTATTTTCCATCCATTTGTTGACTACGTTTCCCTCATATACCTCGAGATCACAGCCATGTTTTCAGATGAACTTCTGCACCTTGGTATGTTATTTAATTAAAACATAGGAAATTGGCTGACTGATGAGGGCCACACTTTCCTGAATCCATTCCATCCCTGAGACATAGGTCACTTCAACGGAAACCGATTGGCATAAGTGTTCTGCTTAATAAACTGCATCACTCTTTTGGTCCATGAATTCTATTTGAGATGTAACACTGCGGCACTAGGGCCCACTCCTTCATTCTTTGAAGCCAGGGAGGCCAAGAACCTCGAACTCGAAGTTCGGCCACACAATGATCTCCCACCAGGCCCCACCTCCAACAGGGGATTACTACTGAACATGAGATTTGGGTGTGAACACAGATCCAAACCATATCAAATGTATATATATTCTTTGCTCGTTCATCTGTCTTTTGTTTCAGGGCCCCAGCCAATGAATTTAAGACGGGTGGAAGGAAAAGCTGTTTTCTTCCCTATAGCACACAGTAGGTGTGGATGAGCATCTGTGTTCTGTATGTCTGTCTTTCTAGCGTAGACAAGCAGATATAACATTGAAAACAATGCAGAGAAAAATAATCCCAGGATGAAAATGTTTGAGAAGTGTATTTGTTTGCTAGGGCTGCCATAACAAAGTACCACAGACAGGGTGGCTTAAACGTTTATTTTTTCACAATTCTGTGAGCAGGGTTCATTTCTTCTGGGGTCTCTCTCCATGGTATGTCGATGACTGTCTTCTCCCTGTGTCTTCCCATTATCTATTCTGTATGTGTGTGATCAGTCTTCTTATCAGTACACGAGTAAGACTGGATCCAGATCCACCTCAATAACTTCAATTTATATCTTTAAAAACCCTAACTCTAGGGCCGGACATAGTGGCTCACACCTGTAATCTCAGCACTTTGGGAGGCCGAGGCAGGTGGATCATGAGGTCGGGAGTTTGAGACCAGCCTGGCCAACATGGTAAAACCCCATCTCTACTAAAGATACAAAAAATTATAGCTGGCTGTAGTGGCAGACACCTGTGGGAGGCTGTGGCAGGAAAATTGCATGAACCTGGGAGGCAGAGGTTGCAGTGAGCCAAGATCACGCCATTGCATTCCAGCCTGGGTGACAGGGAGAGACTACGTCTCAAAAAAAAAAAAAAACCCTAATTCTAAATGTAGTCATATTTTCAGGTACTAGGTATTAGGAATGCAATCTATGCAGCAGGGAGGAGGGTAAATCAGTCCATAACAAGATGTGCAGCAATTAGGCTTCCAAATACTACATAAACTAACTATTCCGCAGGTGGCTCAAACTCATCAGGAGCAAGACTGGCCTCATTATCCTCTCCCCAGCTCCACCCATCCAAGTTTGAAATTTGGTCGTCATCCTAGACTACCGCCATTCGTTTTCACCATATATTTAATAATATACAAATTCCTATTCTATTGATTCTCACTTCTATTTTAACATCATATTTGTGTTTATTGTGGCTAACAATTGGAAATATAAATGTTGAAGAGTAGGCGTTTCACTAAGAATAGGATTTATCAGACCTGGCACAGGAGCTCATGCCTGTAATCCCACCACTTTGGGAGGCTGAGGTAGGCAGATCACTTGAGCCCAAGACTTTGAGACATCCTAGGCAACATGGTTAAACCCCATCTCTACAAAAAACACAAAGATTACTCTGGTGTGGTGGTGTGCGCCTGTAGCCTCAGCTACTCAGAATGCTGAGTTACGAGGATTGCTTTAGCCTGGGAGGCAGAGATTGCAGTGAGCCATGATCCTGTCACTGTATTCCAGCCTGAGAGACAGAGTGAGACTCTGTCTCAAAAAAAAAAGAAAAGGAGTTTTATCAATAATGAAACACTATACAGCTGTTAAAACTAGTGTCAAAAATAATATGCTTGAAGTCTAGTACTTTGGAAAAGGCACCAAATCGTATATTCTCATTTATATTAATCTATCATACACATGTGCAGTATAGTTATAGGAAAAACACTGACTAGAAGGATCAATGCAAAAATGTTAACAATTCTATTACATTCTTTGGGATGAAAAGGATCACCTCCTCTGGAGAGAACTTTCTCTATTTGGCTGTCTCTAAAACTCCCGATAGCATGCTTAAGAAAAAGGAAGTTCTCCATTAACCCTTTCCTTTTCCAAGTTTCCCTGTCCTGTGTTAAAAATTTTTTTTTCTACACTGCCTCCATATTTGCAGAAAAAAAGGTAATTGAACAAATAATTATTGAACACCAAGCATACAGTATTATTCTAGGTTTGGTATGTAAAAAATGAATAGAATAATTTTAAGATAAAATTTCTTACTAAGGAAATTGAGAAACAAGGCAAGAGAAAAGTATCCTAGCATTAAAGGAAAGAATACAGTTAGATTAGTGAACCACCTAATAATCCATGTGACTCTAAGTATATGTTCTTGTTTATAAAATAATCCACTAGTGACCTCAAAGAGGGTCACATGGGAAAGTCAAGCAAAACAGTGCAATGTTACTGTAAGGACCAGAAAAGCATAAGGAATTTTAATCCCAAGAAAGCAACAGTTCAAGGCAATGGTTACCTCTAGGGGAAGCAGTGGGAGGATGAGATGAGGTCAAAGCTGTTATTGGTAATATTTGTTATACCTGGTTGGCAATTGGGTTCAAGCATGGTCATCATATTATCCTTTATAACTTGTATATGGATTAAATACTTTTTTTTTTTTTGAGACAGAGTCTCACTCTATCACTGAGGCTGGAGTGCAGTTACAATCTAGGCTCACTGCAACCTCCACCTCTCAGGTTCAACCAATTCTCCTACCTCAGCCACCAGAGTAGCTGCAACTACAGGTGCACACCACCATGCCAGCCTAATTTTTGTATTTTTAGTAGAGATGGGGTTTCACTATGTTGGCCAGCCTGGTCTCGAACTCCTGACCTCAGGTAATCCACCCACCTTTGCATCCCAGAGTGCTAAGATTACAGGTGTGAGCCAAGGCACCCAGCCTTACATTCTTTTATGTCTATCTAGAATTACAAATTATTTTATATGTATCTAGAATTGCAAATACGAAAGCAAATAATAACGTACAAATGTATTCATGGAAAAGTCATCTCACCTTCCATAAAAATACAGAACCTCCATAAATATTGCTTGTATTAGAAATTTGGTTATAAAAAACACAACTTCCCCTTACACTCTAAAAGTCTATAGATGCTCAAAAGACCAGGCACTTTGCAAAAAACACTGCTAATATATGAGACTTGCTGTGTAAAGGATCCTTCTTGAAATATTTTCCTTTTCTGCCAGGAAAAGGACATACCTAACGTATACTAAGGAATCTCATTTTATCAACTGCAAATCAAATTCATACTCATTTTTTTTATAATTCACCTAGGCACTTAAGAGAAACACATAATTTGACTCTAATATGCTTGGTGCAAGAACTGGTTTTGTCAAAGAGGCTAGAACTGTGACAGAATCAGAACCAAAGTGGGGAAGGAGGACTTTGTATCCCTGTTTTATTCCCTGCTGTCCAGAATAAAGTCCACATTCCTGTCATTAGCCTGACAGGCCTCCAAAACCTGGCCCCAAGCCAGCAACTATCATTTCCAGTACTGACTTGAATTACACTACTCTAACATTCCATTTAATATTCCATTCCAGCTTTCCTTTCCATAAGCCTATGTTTCACTCTCCAAATAGACCGCAGGGTCCTTCAGAGCAGGGAAAAATACAGTGGGAAGGCTGTGGGAGAGGGAGCAGGGTTGTAATGCCAGTGTGGCCACAACCAGCTTCATACAGAGGTTGTTATTTGAATACACACCAGAAGGAAGCCAGGGAGCAACACTTAGATCTGGAAGCTGAGTTGCCCACACAAAGGGAACTGTCAGCATATAGTCCCTGAAAGAGATGCATACTTCCAGCAAGTTCGAGAGGCTAGCGGAGCTGGGTGAGGAAGTAAAGTAGTAGTGAGATTTGAGGCCAAAGAGGTAACAAGAGTCAGAGAGTGGGGCCGTGCAAGGTATTGAAGGGACTTTGGGTTTTCCTTTTAGTGAAACGAGAGCAATCGGAAGGTTTTCAACAGAAGTGTGACCTGATTTTATTCACCCTTTATTGAAAGTCTGTGCGACAGAAGAGGCAATGAGGGTGCTACAACAGAGAAGTTGAGCGTTGGCAGTGGCTTGACCAGAGCAGAAGTGGGAATGAGAAACGGTTGCATTCTGTTTATGTTTTCAAGAAAGAGCTCATAGAACTTACTGATGGATTCTTATGTAGGATGGGAAAGAAAAAGACAAAAATCACTCCAACTAAAAGAGTAAAATGCCATTCACTAATTTCAAGATGATGGGAGGTGCTGTTTTGCAGGAATAATGAAAGAAATTCTGTTCGAAGCCTATTTGAATTGGTGTATATATTAACTGCACTTTTAAGCTGAGATGTCAAGTAAGTAGCAGGGTCTCTGAGTATGGAGGACAATGCTGTGGGCTGGTGACGTAACGTCCACAACATTAACGTATAGGCAGCATCTCCACAGTAATAAACATCAGTTCAAAAGAATCAGACAGATTTTCATTCTCCACGTGCATCTTTTCAGATCCATCAGGAGCCACAGAGCTAAGGGAAGAAAAAAAGACAGCATCAAATATAGAACTCTGAAGCTGAGTTCCACAAATAGGCTTCTGGAGGCCTCAGAACTCCTGGAATTGCAAGCAAAATACGTGAGGAGAATGGGCACATTCTGAAAAAGGTGTGACTATCACTGGATCTCCAAAGTGATCTCTTCATGGCTCTAACTTTTAATAGGCTATCTGAATGAGAATTGCAGTATTATTGCACACTGATTACCAAGGGCATTTTTACCGATTTGTAAAATAGGGAAAACTTTGTTTCTGAAACAGAGAATTACTAAAGAAAGCACTTGTAACACTAAGTTAGGAATCCAGATGTCTTAAGTACAAAACAAACATTCCTTACTTCTCTAATCCAGAGCTCCCTTGCACTGCTTCTCTTCATTATCAACCCTCTTTTCCTAAGAGATGTCATTTCACCTTGTGGCTTTTTTACTCTCATGGGAGTCATACTCTGACAACTCTCTATTATGTTTCCCACCCAGACCTCTTTTCTGAACTCCATATTTACAAATCAAACTGCTTACTTCATATCCTCCCCTTAGATGTGTAATAAGCATCTCACAAACTCTCTGGATGTCCAAAAGTAAGATGTGAAATTCTTTCCAAATCTTGTTCGTTCAGTATTCTTCCCCATTTTAGCAACTGACACCTCCATTTCAACTGCTGTCAATAAAATCATTGTAATCATGCATAAATTTTCTTTATCTCATATGCTACACCTTCAGTAGCTCAGAAGAAAACTATCAACTTTCTTTCACAATATATTAAGAATCCAACCACTCTTCACGGCCTCTACTACTAATACACTGGTCCAAGCCACTGCCATCTCAACTGCTTTCAGTACTCTTCTAACTGGTCTCTGTGCTCCTCCTACCCAGACTCCATCACATTTACTCTTCATCAGGCATCCAGGCAGCTCATTTTAAAATATAAATCAGATGTCAGTCCTCTGCTCAAAACTCTAAGTGGCTCCCATCTCCCTAGTAATAAAAGCGGAAGTAGTTATACTGGCCTACAAGGCCATATAGGAACTGCTCACCTCCATCTGCCTTTCAGACCTCATCTCCTTTCCTCTGCACTCCTGCCTAGCCACGATAACTCTGCTATCTCCAGGCTTTGCTACTTGGTCTTCTATTGGGATTATTCTCTCGATGTCTTTTTTTTTTTTTTTTTTTTTAATAAAGATGGGGTTTCACCATGATGGACAGGCTGGTCTTGAACTCCCGACCTTAGGTGATCCACCCACCTCAGCCTCCCAAAGCGCTAGGATTACAGGCATGAGCCACTGCGCCCGGCTCAATGTCTTCTTTTCTCCAACCATCGCTCTATCGGTAAGGCTTTCCATGACGCTATCATTTAAAATACCACCTTTTCTAATTACGGTTCTTGCCATTACTTTTAATGAAGAAAAAAAATCACTTTCTCAGCTGGACACAATGGCTCATACCTGTAATCTCAGCACTTTGAGAGGCTGACACGGGCAGATCACATGAGGCCAGGAGTTCAGGAGCAGCCTAACCGCACCTCTGCTAAAAATACACAAATTAGCTGGGCCTGGTGGCACAATCTTGTAATCCCAGCTACTTGGGAGGATGAAGCATGAGAACTGCTTGAACCCAAGCAAGGTGGAGGTGGAGTGGTTGCCACTGCACTCCAGCCTGGGCAACAAAGCAAGACCCTATCTCAAAACATAAATAACACCTCCTCCTTCCAAACTCTTTAGGCCTATTTCAGTGATAGCTCTTAGCACCATCTGATACAATTTCACGTACTTTGTGTGTCAACGCATATCCAGTAGACTCCCTGCATACAGAAATACTGTTTTGTTCAGTTATTCACTTCTATAATTCTCAGAGCAGTGAACAGTGCCTGGCGTATGTGGCTCAATTATTTTCTTGTTAAATTTTTATCCTCATACAAACCAGAGCCTTAGCTCCGATAACACGGTTCTTTTCATATTAATGCACAAGTCCATTTCTTTTTAAAAGATGAGACTCAAAGTAACTCCATTGATTCTCCTGATTTCAAAGTTATAACCCTACAATTTGCTGAACATGAGGAAAAATCTGATTTTACAATGGAACTATCTTCCCAAACCAGCAATTGTCCCATTATATTCAACGTACATAACCAGACATGTCTCTGATGTGCTGTACCATTATGTACATTTAAACTGTCCCGCACAAGCATATTAACCTGATTTCAATTAAATGTGTAAAAAGCCACTTCTACTTTACAGGGCAGAGAATAGAAACCAAGTAAAGTGATCCCATTATAAAAGCCAATCCACATCTACAGGTTTGGTCTCTAGCAAATTATTGTCCTGATGCCTGAATGTATGCTCTTTTTTTTGAGAAGGATTTTAGCTCTTGTTACCCAGGCCAGGCCGGGAGTGCAACGACGCGATCTCGGCTCACAGCACCCTGCACCTCCCGGGTTCAAACGATTTTCTTACCTCAGCCTCCCGAGTAGCCGGAATTACAGGCATGCACCACCCACGACAGGCTAATTTTTTCATATTTTTAGTTGAGAAGGGGTTTCTCCCTGTTGGTCAGGCTGGTCTTTAACTCCCGACCACAGGTGATCCGTCCACCTCGGCCTCCCAGAGTGCTGGGATTACAGGTGTGGGGCACCACCCTTCGCTTGAATCTATACTTCCTTAAAAGGCTATTATCGCTGCTTAAGAATTAAGTTTTGGTGATGTTTCCATATTGCTCACTTCGAGATACTGTACCTTTTAATGACTTCATAATGTTCAGAAACACACTGCTTATACGAAATTCCTTGCAAGCTGTCAAGCGAGCATTTACTCTGTTACCCCACACTGCCTATTGTTGACAAGTTTTGTCACCCAGTCCAAAGCAGCAGCGTACACGCCGCCTGGACTTCGGTCTGAGATCCCGCCCAGGCAGAGCATCTGTTCCGCTCGCAGATTCGCCTTTGTTTCTAGGCCCGCCGCGTAGGCGCGGGCTTTGTTTCTCGCCCTCCCCGCCATTTTGAAAACGGTAATTTGAACTATCTCCCGGAGTTTACTGCGACTTCTCTACTCCCTGAGAACCTTAAGCACTTCAAGCTTAAAGGGGAAGCCACACGGAGACTATAAACCGTGCCAGTCCAGCTTACTTCACTGCCATCTTAAGCTGTAAAGTGTAAAAGCTGAACATCTACAACATATCGACTAACCAAACACAAAACACAATAACTCTGAATACTTTACACTAACAAATCAAACATGTGAGATTAATCTTGGAAAGTTAAACGTTACCTGCAATCAACAAATGTGTGAAGCGACTACTTTTCAACAAAACCCTGGAATAAAACAGGACGGGTACAAGATGTCCGCTCTTTTACGGAAAAGGTGGGCGGCCCTGAAAAGGGCCTTTGGTTGAAAAACGGAGTTACTGAATACAGCAAAAGGGAGCCTTAGCCACCAAAGCCGTACAGAGTGCGTCCCTGCCGCTTCAGCGCATAGACCACGTCCATTGCTGTAACGGTCTTGCGTTTAGCGTGCTCCGTGTATGTGACAGCGTCACGGATCACATTCTCCAGAAACACCTTCAGAACGCCGCGAGTCTCCTCATAGATAAGGCCAGAAATGCGCTTAACGCCGCCGCGACGAGCAAGCCGCCGGATGGCTGGCTTCGTAATACCCTGAATGTTGTCTCGCAAGACCTTGCGGTGACGCTTGGCACCTCCTTTACCTAAACCTTTTCCCCCTTTGCCACGTCCAGACATGACTACCCAGCTTTCAACACCACCTTCAGAAACGTCAATGCCGGAGCAAAGCAACCCCCTTATATACAAGGTATGCGGACCTAATTGAAGACTGAAGCGCACATACGGGAACTTTGGGCCTGCCTCTTGGCCCCACCCTCCATAGCCCAGCCCTATGTTACGTCACCAACGACTCCAAGTCTTTAGCAGGCATCCCAGCGCCCTCTCTGCGGAGGCGCCTCCTGCAAGTGCTGGGTCCCCAAATAGGAATTTCAAGGCTGTTTTAACAACTAAATCAGATTAAAGAAATCAACATGTTTAGATTATTATTATTAGTTGCTTAAGTTGCTTTAAGATGATTAGAGAGAAGCCTCGGTCCACACGACCGAAAGCCTGAGGAGTCCAACTTAGTCCCCAAGGTCACAGTGACTGACATTTCTGCTGCCTGCGGTAAAACACATGCGGACCGAAACCCCCTTCGGAAGTGTTTGAAAAGTGCAAGATTTCATCCTCTCCACAAGGGACATAACCAAAAGGGTTTTTTCCCGATGGCGAAGACATGGTTGGTTATTGATTCGTGTTAGAATTATCGTCCTTCGCGCAGAGGCCTGATTGATTGCATTCCCAGCTTGTTCTCGTCTTTCGCTGCATATTAAAATTTGTAATTGCCATTTAAATAGCTATCTGCCCTTCACATCTGTACTCAGAAATTCGTCAGTGTGGGTTTCAAGATGTTTTTTGTTGTTTTGCTTTGTTTTTTGAATTTTTATTGAGACAGAGTATCGCAATGTTGCCGGCTTTGGTGTCCCAAAGCGCAGGGACTACAGGTGTAAGCTACCGCGCCTGGCCCACAGTGTATTGATGTTTACTTTTCCATCCCTAATTTTGTTTTCTGTTTGATTCTGGTAGCCGCCTTTTTCCAAAAAATGTTGGCAACCTGTGGTAGCCAAAGTATTAAATAAGTAACTTCCTGTAGACTTTTTTTAATCGTGAGATGGTGTGAGCACATTGCTTGAAAGTAGTTAAGGGGACTGTAGGAAAGCCTGTTTAAGGCAAGAGCAGAGTGGCGCAGCGGAAGCGTGCTGGGCCCATAACCCAGAGGTCGATGGATCGAAACCATCCTCTGCTAGGCTCTTCTTTTAATAGTTTTTTTTTTTTTTCCTGAGGATCCGTTTTTTTAAAGTTACACTTTGTAGCTTAAACAGTAAGGTAAGAAAGAAAACAAAAATTCAATCAAGTATTTTTTTTAATTCCAGAATTACAAGAATTTCCAGAAAGTAATGTGAAACTGATTACGATCTCTGCATGTACAACGTTTGTTTTCATGGACACCCAAATGTTATTAACCAATATTTCATCTTTAAATAGAGCAAATTTCTTTTGTTGCCAAAGTGGTCATGTCACTGTTACAGCCAGTTATGACACTTGTAAATTAACCTGTCAGGCAGGGAAAATGCTAACATAAACTGAATGCCAAGGGTGGGGTAGGAGCCGAGGAATGCAGTTTTATATCCTTTGTTACATAATTCAGGAAGCACTGTTTGCCAAGTGGTTAAGGCGATCGACCAGGAATCCTTAAATCCCCATGCAAATTCTTTGCCACGACGAGAGTCTCAATCTTGGAAAATGAGTAGCAGTTTGAGGTGGGTGTGGAGTCTTCATAACATGGATTGAACTCTGACCTGGGAAAACCATTTCTGTGGCCACTCCTGGTAAACCATGTCTCTACTCTCTACCCTCCTTTACTATCTCGAATAGAACTATTGACTGCGCTTATTTTTTAAACAAATGTGTTGGCTATTTTATGCTTCTCTCTCTCAGAAATGATTCTTATTCAGATATTTATGTATCACATAATGTATTAAGAGCTAAGAAAAAAAAAGAAACCTTAAGTAGCCTACAGTCTAGATATGCTTTTAAACAAGTAAATATGTGGAGTGCAATACGGTAGCTCTGTAAAAGGATTGTACATTAAGTGCAGTGGGAATATAAAAAATGGTGATTGTAGTCCTATGACCACCCACCAATTCAGTAATTCACTGGCAGTAATCACATGACTTAGCATACTCTCAGTTAAGATTGATTATAGCTATTGACCATTTTTGGTTTGGGCTAAAGAAAATGTTTTAAAAATAAAAACAAAAAGTATTTATTATAGCACAGAATGCAATGCAAGGAACGCAGAAATATATACACAGGCGAAGGCTAAAGAAGGCTTTCTTGTCCAGACTCTTCAGTGAGGACAGGAATGCCCTTTCTCTCCAACTGGGAACTGCACGCATGTGTGTAAGCTGTGCTTGCATGTCAAAGTCCACATGAGCATTAGAGTCAAAGTTGTTAAAGGGAGCCAGTCACAGCTACCACGTGGCCAGCCGTGTGGAATGCTAACTAGACACCAGGTGCATATCATGAATCGTCATATTCACTACAAATATGCTGACAACCTAGTTCATAGCAACTCACTACTGGAGATATATAGGATAATATTACCCAGTAATTATGTCAACATTCAGATATTTTTGTAAGGGTCATCACCATGGCACTTACCTACAGAGGTAAGTGAAAACTGAAACAAGGTTGCTGCATTAATTTTGCCCTGGCAATTGTCTAATTCTGAAATGGTGGCAGATTTTGAGCCAAAATTTGAAGGAGTAAGAATTTGCCATACAGCCAAGAAGAGCATTCTTGGAAAAAGAAACACAAGAATAATAATAGTTAAAGGTTTCTAAGGAACTACCAATTATACTTCATTGGAAGTATGGAGGTGAGGTATGTGACGGAGAGGGATGTAGAGAGAAAAGTGGCTGTGTTCTATCACCTCCTATGCACCTGTTGATAGACAATAAATTCTCCTGCCTTAAATAGTAAGAAGGCTGAAAACTCAACACTGGATAAACAATACTGGCAGAAATTTATTAGTCACATATACTCACAGCCTGGAAGAAGAGGGCACTACACACTGCAAAGCCACAGAAGGGTTGCATTCAGGAGCAGAATGAACCTGTAGGGGCTGTGAGAGGTAGGCTTTGTAGTCATCAGAGGGTAGGGAGACTCCTGGTTCCCTCCAGAGAATGAGTTGGCTCGCTTTAACAGTTTGGAGGACTGGCAGTGAGGTGAAACTCATTAGGTGTAGGCCTGAGTGGGGCAGCTCGTCTGGCAGATAAGGAAACTGGCCAAGTGGGGAGCCTTTCCTGCTTGGGGGAGTCATATCTATCAAGGCAGGGAAACTTGTGGATAGGCCTTTTGGAGAGCCCTGGGAAGGTCAAAAATCTCAAGGCAGTACTTGAAATTTTAGGTCTTACATTACCTAAAATTGGTCTAGAGTTATGGCAGAACAAAAAAAGGAAAGAATCGGTCATAAGGGGGTGAGTATACAAGGCAACCACTTAGATTTTATTTTTCAGTGGGCAATAGGAAACTACTGACCAATTGTGAACAAAGAATATCATCCCAATTCTCTTCTTTTTTTTTTCTCTATTTATTTTCTTCTACCAGTGTCATGTAATACTATATCCCAATTCTCTTCTGAGAAAGAAGTCTCTGTCCCATTCTAGAAGGTGCAGCAATCAGTCTAACAGAGGGGAAAAAAAGGAAAACAAAAAAGTCTCCGGAGTTTTCATGTTTGCGATCTGGTCCTTGATTGGTTTATTTTTCACCAAGTCACTTCTCTTCTAACTTGGGAGAGGGAAAGTTTGGGACTATATATGTTTATTTAAGTCTGACCACTTCACACTAGTCATCTCCACTTGAATGTTCAATACACAACTTGAAGTAAATGCTGAAATAGATTCTAGATCCCCACCACACACATATACACATATACACACTCTACCCTCAAAATTCACTTTCTAAAGTCATTCCCGTCATAGTAAATGCAAACTGTGTTGTTAACAGCAAAAGAAACTGGAAATATATATGACTTTTCTATTTCTTTCACACTAATTCAATCACAAATCCTTCAAAACCAGAATTCAACCACTCCTCAATACTTTTATAAACATGACCCATGATGGTTTAGCCATAATTATGTGTCATCCAAATATTACAATAGCCTTTCAACCAATCTTCCTGCCTCCAGGAAGAGAGAAAAAGAGAGCAACAAAGATTTTTGCAGAATAGAAGAATCTTCTTGTTAGATAATTCCCACCTTGAAGATGGTTGCAGAATTCAAAAATAAGTGAGATATTCAGCACATTTTTATTGAGCCCCTACTATCTGCCAGATGTCTGCGCTCCAATGTCTGTGCTCCAGAAGCTGCTTTATTTGCTAATCAAGAGAAACCAAGGCTTATCACAAATGAGCCAGGAGAGCCATTATTTCCAGTATCCGGAGTTTAGAAAAATTAAGGAAATGCTTTATATGTAGACTGTTGACATTATCTTCAAATGAAGTGGTTGAGTTCACAGAAATTCACTGACAGGCTTGAAAGAAGCCACCCAAGATAGAACTTTATATTTATATGCCATTATGGGGTCAAGAGCTCTACAGAACATTATAAATTCTATAAATATCTTCTCCATAGTATGAGGCTAATCCATTACATTTTTGTGTTGATTTATCTATTATGATAAAATAAATAATAAAATTTTTTGCATTTCTCTTTTGTGTTCCTTCACTTCATAATATAAGAGGATCTCAAAATATGGTAATGTCTCTAGACTGCTCTACACTCCTGAGAAACCCCAAACACAGTATTTCCTTTCTAAACAGTAACGTACTACAAAGTGCTCTGATATCACATTATTACAATCAGAGAAAGTGCCAGCACGGTATGGGGAGGGGATAATTGTCTCCTGTCTCCAGCGTCCGCACATATCCATCGTGCAGATGTTGCCTTGTGATAAAACTGCCTTTCAAGTGCGGTTTCCTTAACAACTGCCTGGGCAGACACTGCATGAGCCTAGAGTCTGTAAGTGGTGAATGTGGTTGAGCATCATAGGGAAGAAACCCTGAGTAAGCTTATTTTAAAATATTCCTCCATACAGACAATAGGCAAAATTTTAGCATCTTTTAGATGCCACAAACTCCACTTCTGTCTTGGGAGTCAAACAACTTTTATCTCCATGGAGTAGTCATATTACCACAAGACTGAAATAATTATCCATCCCATCCGTTTTTAAATCCCAATTCTGTGGCCCCAAATATCTCACGAAGTCCAGTTTCCATTTTCTCAATAGTGAAAACATGGGGACTGCGGATGCCAACACGGGAAGGGGGTGAAGCTCATTCTGTTTTCTAAGTATTACAGCAAGGAGGGGTATTCCTATGGCCACGTGGCCTAATTAATAAGGCATCTGACTTCACATCAGAAATCCCTTCCTAGTTAGTTTGGATTTGTTTTGAAGGCCTGAAAACTCCAAATTACCCGTTTCCAAGAAAAATAAAAATCACCCATTCTCTCGGTTATTTGAATGCTTTTCTTTCTTCCTTCTCTCCTTTCAAAGGAAGAAGGAGACATTCTCAAAAGTCTTAGAATAAGTGACAGAGTGAAGAAAGACTAGAAAGTCAAAACTGAAATATAGCCATCCAGTACTTTGGAGCCGTCAAGTTCACTCCAAATTTGGATTTTAAGCACCTGCGTTTAAGTTTTGTAGGCTTACATTCAATTCAAAGATTGAATTCCTTGAAAAAAAAGGAATTCTGATCCATAAGCCAAGCTTTCTGAAACTGTAGTCTCAGACTAACGCCAGGCCGCAGTGGCTATCACCATAGGAGACTTGTTTCTTCCTCCTCATTTAGCACTAGGCCAAAATCTCTTCACATTTATCTTCAAGCCCAAGCCCACGTGTACTGAGGAGTTTTGGCTGCTGCTGAAGCCTGTATTACTGGTTCTCAATCTTCCCCTCCTTCTCCATCTTAACTTATTTGTTTTGGATGTGCTGCCATCAAAAGAATGAGAGTAACTAATATCGAGTTTTATATTGCAAAGCAAAAATATGAAGGTAATTAAATAGCCCAGCTGGTTACAGTGTGTGTGTGTGCAAACAGGAAAAGACAGGGAACACAGCTGTGCAAAATATGTAAAAACACATTTTGTGCTCCTAAATATCATTTTGTGTGCCTGAATTTAATAATAATTTAGGATTAAGGAAAAGTAATTTCCAATTGCTGACAGCATGATGAAACATAAGACATGTGACCCCATCCAGATGAGATCAATTCAAATCACATGGAGGCCATAAGTGTGTTTCTAGGTCAAAGCAAATAATATAAAAGCCAGTAATAATTACCTCTCCCTGTCCCCAGCTTCTTCCTTAGTTCTGTTTGATTCTGGTTTCTTCTAGTCATCTGTAGATTCCAAATTGTATAAAAAACATGGTGACTGAGCATTGGTTCGCAGACTTTGAGATTTATTAGACTAAAAAGTGTCAATGCCCTAATGTCATGCAAAACCATGTTCTGTCTTGTTAATGGCAAAAATCACCATTTGCACTGAGCATCCTTTCATAAACTAGAGAAAGGATATAACCTCAAAAGAAGGGTAACCTTTTAGAATGAATACAGTGATACTTGAGAAATACATTGGCCACTTTTTTCTTGATTCTAAGAACAGGAAAAAGCTTCCTCCTTTCTCTCTGATCAGTATTTAATCCTGTGTACCAGAGGATGAACAAGACTTTTTTCAGAGACTTTTCCAGACTTTTTCAAAGTCTTTTTCCAAAGTCTTTTTCCAAGAATTTTTCCTCTGGAAAAAGGACTCACATTCTTCTTCAAGCATGTAATGAAAGTGGAAATTCTGATGCAAGAATATAAAAATGTGCTTGACATGATTCTTTCTCTCTTCTTTTTCTACTGCACTGATAAGAATACCAAAAGGAGGAGAGAGCCTTTCCACACTGGGAAGTGGCAAAAGGGAGAAAACTGAAAAAGATAGGGAAATCTGTGCACATCCTGGCTTAAACGGTCACTGGAATTTGGGAGCTTGTCTCAAATCCAGAAAATAAAAATATGTGCACCCTTTGATAAATGTGTAAGTCTTTCTGCTTTGAGAGTGCAATTCAGGGGGAAAAAAACATGAAAAACATCTTTTGGAGGTGGATTTGAAAAAGTGACTAGAAGGAAAAAAATCAAGAAGAAAGACTTGTAGATGTGGAACACAAACACTGGGAGTTAGGTCCAGTTGCACAGGGGATTAAGAGATTCATGAATTTAATACAGTAGTCCCCCCTTATTTACAGGGTTATGTTCTGAGACCACAGTGGATATCTAAAACCTTGCATAGTGCTGAACCCTTTAAACAGTGTTTTTTCCTACACATACACACCTGTGATAAAATTTAATTTACAAATTAGGCATTTAAGAGATTAACAATAAAAACTAATAAAACAATTTTAACAATCTACATACAGAAATAAAAGTTATATGAATGTGATCTCTTTGTCTTTCAAAATAATTATACATTACTCACCTATTTTCAGACCTCAGTTGACTGTGGGTAAATGAAACTGCAGAAAGTAAAACCTTGAATACAGGGTAGATTACTGCAAATGTTTATGGAGCATCTACTCTGTGCCCGCTTCTCTCCCCAGCCACTGTTCTAGACACTAGGATTCTAGAATATGGTAACTAGTAATCTAGGAACACAGTGACAAAAGTACAAAAAAACCCATGTCCTTAAGAGGTTTGGAGTTGAAGGAAGAGAGGAAGAGGCAACACAGAAAACACAAAATGAGTAAGTAGATTATATAAGTAAATTATACTTTATATTAGAAGAGATCGATTCTAGAGGAGCTAAAATCTATGCCCCTCTGGCATAGTGACTATTATGACTTAAAGGCACTTGAAAAATAGCAGCTGCAAGAATATCATTCTGACTCTCATTCTGTTTCTTAAAAGCAGAAGATTAAATTCGTATGGGAAATAAGTCCTCCCTAAACTAGAATGAAAGTATCATTCATTCTAGTTTCTAGGAAAACTGAGGCTGAGGGAAATCTATGTAAACAAATCTTGTTAAATGAGCCCTTATCCTTCCAGCCACTTATCTACCCAAGAAATTACCCAAGCCCAAGCGCTTTGCCTTGTTACATTTACATAGTTTACCACTTTCTTCGTTTCTTTCTTTTTCTTTCTTTCTTTCTTTCTTTATTTTTTGAGACGGAGTTTCGCTCTTGTTACCCAGGCTGGAGTGCAATGGCGCAATCTCGGCTCACCGCAACCTCCGCCTCCTGGGTTCCAGCAATTCTCCTGCCTCAGCCTCCCGAGTAGCTGGGACTACAGGCACGTGCCACCATGCCCAGCTAATTTTTGTATTTTTAGTAGAGACGGGGTTTCACCATGTTGACCA
>PVKV010032828.1:0-19399 GCA_004027835.1 Alouatta palliata
TTTGATGTTGAAGAACTGATGAGGGATATCAAATTGTAAGAATGTAGACAATAAACTATTCTAACCATTATAATTTAGATAATGTCAAGACCTGGACTGAAATTTACTTTCTCCTTCTAAACCCCTTCCCTGTTGGGCCTGTTCCAAAAATTCTGTTATCACCTGATTTTCCTTGTTATACTACTTACATTTAGAGTTTCTGTTGTATTTATCCCATTCTCTATTTTTCCTACGTCCTAAAATAACCACCCCTATAAAACTCTAAGTTTTCTTTTCTTTTCTTTCCTCTATCAACCCAGTTAGGAAAATCTTACTAATCACATGCAAAATGTGTATTCGTTACCAGTTTCCTTTTCCATTTGCACTATACCAATATTATTTTTAAAGGGGAGTGTTCTGAGAGAGAGAGAGATATATATATATTATATATATATATATATATAATATATATATATTTGATTTCTTAAGATTAAATAATTCATGTATATGTGTGTATTTATATATATATATAATATATATATATATAAATACACACATATACATGAATTATTTAATCTTAAGAAATCAAATAATTAAGTGCAACATAGGCTGAATGTTGATAAGCCCTACCCATAAAAGATGTAAGAGTCATAAGATGTTTTCAATATTTGTTTTAGAAGATTACAGAGGTGATGACCTGATCAAGCAGAACAAGAAGATCAAAGACAAACACTTGCAGCAAGTAATATGTATCAATAATAAAACATTGACTAGAAAGGAAGAGAAAGTTTTGGGGAAACCATTTACTCTGCATGTAGCTTCTGTTGCTTCAACAAAAATGTCCTGCAAATGTGACTCATGGGGAGTGAATTTGCAAAGTATTTCTGAATTTATCATTAATAATAGAAACTGTTCAACAAAGAAAGTAGGCTGCTGTAATGTATATGAGAATTCACCTTTCAAAATTAACTTTGAGAAAATTCAGACTGGGGAGAAATTTTATCAACATAATAAAAGTGTGAAAGCTCTCAGTTATAATGAAAATATTGCCAAGCATTCAAAGTTTCAAACTTTGGAGCAAGTTTCTGAATGTAATAAAATTGGAAAAGCCTTTAATGATAAGGCTTGCTGTGTTAAACATAAGAATCCTCACACAGGAGAAAAATCCTGTAAAGATAATGAATTTAGGAAAAAATGTGATAAGACAACTCTCTTTGACCACAGGAGAACTGGCACAGGGGATAATCACCCTCGTCTTAATCAATACAGGAAATCCTTTGAGAAGTCAACTGTGGAAGAATATAATAAATGTAACATGGGTGTGAAACATTATGAATTAAATTCAAGTGGAAATAATTTCAACAGAAAGGCACACCTCACTGAACCTCAGACAACTGTCACAAAAGAGAATCCAGTGGTATGTAGTGACACAACACAGACTTGGGTTAAATCCTCTGAATGTCATGAAAATAAGAAATCCTACCAGATGCCAGTTCACAGAGTACACCAGAGAAGTCACTTGAAGATAAAACCCTATAAATGTAATGAATGTGGGAAATCCTTCTGTCAGAAAGGACATCTCATTCAACATCAAAGAACTCACACAGGAGAGAAACCATTTGAATGTAGTGAATGTGGAAAAACTTTCTCCCAGAAGTCACACCTCAGTACTCATCAGAGAATTCACACAGCAGAAAAACCCTATAAATGTAATGAATGTGGAAAAACATTTGTCCAGAAGTCAACCCTCAGGGGACATCAATGAATTCACACAGGAGAGAAACCCTATGAATGTAGTGAATGTGGGAAAACTTTTGTTCAGAAGTCTACTCTCAGAGATCATCATAGAATTCATACAGGGGAGAAATCCTTTCAGTGCAATGAATGTGGAAAAACATTTGGCCAGAAGTCAAACCTCAGAATTCATCAGAGAACTCACACTGGGGAGAAAACTTACCAATGTAACGAATGTGAAAAATCCTTCTGGCGAAAAGACCATCTCATTCAACATCAGAAGACTCACACGGGAGAGAAACCATTCAAATGTAACGAATGTGGGAAAACTTTTGCCCGGACATCAACCCTCAGAGTGCATCAGAGAATTCACACTGGGGAGAAACCATTTAAATGTAATGAATGTGGGAAAAAATTTGTCCGGAAAGCAAGCCTTAGTGATCATCAGAGAATTCACACAGGGGAGAAACCCTTTCAGTGTAGTAAATGTGGAAAATCTTTTGGCCAGAAATCAAATCTCAGAATACATCAAAGAACTCACAGTAGGGAGAAATCTTATGAATGCAATGAATATGGGAAGTTACGTAAGAAGTCAACCCTAAGCGCATACCAGAAAATTCAGGGAGAGGGGAATCCCTATTGATGTAATAACTGGAAAATCCTTTTGACAAAAAGATGACCCCTTTTGACATCAGAGATACACAAGAAACCGACTGAGGGTAGTGCATGTAAAAAGACAGTCCCAGAAGTAAACCCTCACAGTGAATCAGAGAATTCACTTAGGAGAGAAACCATATGAAGATGAATGCAGGAAGAATTGTGTCCAACAGGCAACCTTCAGAGGCTTTTTGTTTCTTTTCAGAGTACTATGGATAGGCCTGAATGAAGTCATACCCTATTAGATCATTTTCACACATTACACAGGCTGGTAGTCTGTTCACCAGTACCGATTTCACTTTGCTCCAGGCACATAACTAGTCCAGATTTCCAGTCTCCTTTTCATCCAAGTGGGTCTTTGTGACTAGCTACCAGGATGTGGATGTCCATGATGTATATAACATCCCAGTCTGAAAAATCTAACTACCAGGGCCCTATCACAACAAAATGGATATGATTTCTAGGACAAACTTGGTGCTGTGCTTTAATGCAGCACAGTACAAGATAAAGAAGTCAGTGTGCCTGGATGAATATATGCAGCAAAATTCTCCTTTTCCACATCTTTCTCAGTTGAACATTATTATGTAAGTAAAAATTAAGTTTACACAGTCGTCCCCCCTTATCTGCATTTTCACTTTATGCAGTTTCTATTACCAGTGGTCAACTGCACGTTAAAGTTATTAAATGGGTCCAGAAATAAGTAATTTCTACATTTTATATTGCACACAATTCTGAGTGGTGTGATGAAGTCTCACGGCCTCCTGCTCTCCCACGAGAGCTGCTGAGTCATCCCTGGGTCCAGCGTATCCACAGTGTATGCACTGTCTGCCAGTGACTCACTTACTTGGCATGTTAGTTCTCAGATCACCTGTCAGGCTATGGCAGTGCTTGTATTCAGGTTACCCTTATTTTACTAAATAATGATCCCAAATTGCAAGAGCAGTTCTATCATGTTGTTATAATTATTCTGTTTTATTATTAGTTGTTAATCTCTTGCTGTGCCTAATTTATAAATTAAACTATCATAGGCATGTATATATAGGAAAACATAGTATATACAGGGTTCAGTACTATGCTGTGAGAAGCCCAAGCTGCGGAGAGGCCCCAGGCAGGTGCTCTGGTCAACGGCCCAAGCTAAACACCCAGCCAACACCAGAATCTGCGGCCAGCCATGTGAGTGAGCTTTGCAAATGTCTAGCCTCATCAAGCCCTACAGATGTCTCCAGCACAGATGGAACCTACAGATGTCTTCCCATGAAACCACACAGCCAAGTCCAGGTAGAAAATTTGAAAGATGTTTCTAGCAAGTCACTGACTTTCTAGGTGGTTTGTTTTACAGTAAGCAAGAACCAGAACGGTCGGTTCTGCACTCTCCAGTGGTCCCTCTATGTTCAAACACTCCACTCAGCAAGCTTCATTACCCAACACCTGGACCTGATCATGCCGCACAGTCTCTCACTACAGAATCTTTTCTCAGGGTTGCAGATGTGCTAGTCTCTGCTAAGATGCTCACCTCTTTACCTTCCCTTAGTGATTGGCTGCTCTGGTTGATGTCAGCTTTCCCTTCCTCCTGGAAGTCCTCCCTCATCACTTCCCTCTCCCTAACAGCTCCAGCTTCTTGAGGTCAGGGCCTGTCTCTTCCACCGTGGTGATGACCTGCATATGTTGGGTGCTACATAAATTCTGTTTCAAATCTAGGACCCAACCTGGACAGTTAAAGGATTTACCGTGGGAATCTTCCAAATCTTGCTACAATGGACTACTTTTATTAAAAAATCCAAATAATTTAACAGTTGCCACATTTGTCATTTTACGTCAAAAAGATGAAGTTTGGCTGGATGCGGTGGCTCATGCCTGTAATCCCAGCACTTTGGGAGGCTGAGGCAGGCAGATCGCCTGAGGTTGAGAGATCAACACAACCCTGGCCAGCATGGTGAAACCCTGTCTCTACTAAAAATACAAAAATTAGCCAGGCGTGGTGGTGAGTGCCTGTAATCCCAGCTACTTGGAGAGCTGAGGCAGGAGAATCACTTGAACCCAGGAGGCAGAGGTTGCAGTGAGCCTAGATCACACCATTGCACTCCAGCCTGAGCAAAGAGAGAGACTACATCTAAATAAATAAATAAATAAAGTTTTAGCAACTACAAGGGAAGGGCACTTCAGAGTCCAGCATGGCACGTGATCCAATTCAGATGAACTTAAATGGAGCCTGCTGGAGGCTTTGTGGGATGAAACCCCATTGTCCACCTAGTTTTCTTCCTGGAAGATTATGGAGTCTGTTCACTAAACGCTTGTAACTATCCTTTATATTTTTTTCAGTGGGAACATGAGACTTTTGAAAAAACACAGGTGATGAAACTATGTGTTCTTTTCACCAATACATGTGGGAAGTTTTTCAGCTTTTAAAAACAACTCAGCTGCTTACAGGTAGCTTGGTGTAAATGTGGCCACAGACTCTCAGTTTGGGTCCTCTGTCTTCTACCCTCCAAGGCCAGCACACCATTCCTGAAGCCCAGCCTCACACCCTGGAGTTTATCCCTCATCCCTTGAGGACCCAAAGACAGACAGCCTTGACAATGCACTAGTGCACTGTCTCACCTCACCTGCAAAGTGGCCATGGGGCCTCACCAGCAGTAGGGGAAGATGCTCCAGAAACTGGCCCTGATACCTTTGTCCTGTAACCTGACTGGGCTGCAGCTACGTTGGGTGAGATAGACATGATCACTAAGGCTCTTTTTCAGTATTGAAATTACACATGTCTGATCGCTTTAAAGAAAACTGTAAATTTTTTCTTTATTAAAATAATTTTCTTTTGTCCTTATAGATCATTTGTCATATTTTGCTTCAGTCAAGGGTTGGGTCAGACACAGCTACTGGGGAGCTGACATGAGAGCTGCACATTTGCTACTAGAAGAGTCAGAAGGCCACCCACTGTTCCTCCTAGTGAACCAGTGACACAGCAGGTGTGGCGTAGAGCCCAGTTTCATGCTTGATTACTGATACGGTTTGGCTGTGTCCCACCCAAATCTCATCTTGAATTTTAGCTCCTACAATTCCCACATGTTGTGGAAGGCACCTGACGGGAGGCAATTGAATCATGGGGGCAGGTCTTTCCCCGGCTGTTCTCATGACAGTAAGTCTCACAAGACCTAATGGTTTTTTAAGGGGAAACCCCTTGCACTTGGCTATCATTTTCTTCTCTTTTCTGCTGCCATGTGAGACATGCCTTTCACTTTCCACCATGACTGTGAGGCCTCCCCTGCCACGTGGAACTGTGAGTCCATTAAACCTCTTTCTTTTGTAAATTGGCCAGTCTTGGGTATGTCTTTATCAGCAGTGTGAAAACAGACAAATACAACTATGCAAAAAGTCATTGCATCAAAAACAGAAGCCCCACCAGTACATTTGAAATTACATTCTATTTAAACAGGTAAAAATGTGTATATCCTTTTAAAATGAAGATCCAAAGTAAGTGAATCAATAATACAAACATGTTTATAGCAGTAATTAAAATAGAGGTAACATTTACCCGTGTGAAAATATCACAGGAGTCAAATCACACTTAGATCTTCATTGACTGAAGTGTGCATCCCACACAGCAGGGGCTGGTGGACTGAAGATAAATTCCTCCTCTGGATGTGCCATCCGCAGTCAAGTCCCCTCATCAGCATCCATCAGCTCACGCAGTGGGGGAGCTGGCTGCTGTGGCAGTTCCACAGTTGTTCCTCCGGTCTTTGGCCATCTTTATGTAGCCATCCATGCCCCAGTGTTTACCCCAGCTGAAAGGAGAGCAGGTTTTCCATTTCAGAGGAAGGATAAAGCACATTGGGTTATTAACTTAAACACTGTGCCAGAGCCACAAGCTTAACATAAA
Organism: Alouatta palliata; assembly: GCA_004027835.1. NCBI lineage: Eukaryota > Metazoa > Chordata > Mammalia > Primates > Atelidae > Alouatta > Alouatta palliata. The sequence goes on from PVKV010032828.1 coordinate 6,245, forward strand.
GAATCAGGAGATGATGTTCCTGTTTGTCCCTTATAAATTCTTGAGTCTAAACCTGCAGATCGCTTCCATCCCAGACCCGAAACTGTGACCTTTCACAGAAGTGCAAAATCAGAAACAGAAAAAGGGTAGGATGTCTTTCCAGCTAGATATGCTTCAGAATTAAGAAAATGTTCAAAATTTAGACATCCAATGGGACAAATACTATATTAATATCCCCAGCATGCTCATGATAGTATCTAGATGTTATAATCAATCATTAATATTCTGTGTTCTACCTAAGGGGGATAAAGATTTCTGAGATTTCAAAATGTGCTTAAGGGCTTGTGGTATCTAAATACTAATTGCAAAAAAAGGATTCCTTTTTGAATTTCAACTACAAGTATTTTTCTAGCAATTTATACCTGTTCTTCACCAACCAATATTTATTGTTATCTGACTCTGCTCCTTCATAGCCGTAGCCAAGCCACCAGCATAGCATGATCCAGGTCTTTAGGGTCACAGTGTCGCTCAGAATAAATGCCTGAGAGAAAAAAATGAAGGCTTGGTGAGAAGCTCCCGAGAACACCTGACAGTAACCCACCCTGTCACCCACAGGGAAGGAGGCATCTCTAAATCAGTGAAATGACATGCAATCCAGATCAGGCTTAACAAGATCTATTGTCATCAAGGCTAGGGATTTAGGCTCCCATCCACAACTAGCAGAAATAGAAATTAGCCTAATCTTTCATAAAAGACCACTATTTTTAAGCTTGTAATTCTCCTCTAGAATATCAATCGTAAAAGCACAGAACACCAAAATCCTTGACTCAAAGGGCTCTTTTCAGATTTAATCACAGAAGCAAGGATCTTTGGAAGAATTCTGTGAATACAACAACTAGATAATATTTAAGTAAATTAAACCATACTATAATACAGCTATTTATAAGAGTTATGAAGTACTTATATTCATGGAGATAGGCTCAGCGTAATATCAGGTGGAAGCATCGGGTGTGAATAGTGTGTATAGAGCCCATCATGCTGGTATGTCATGGTGACTTTCTCTTTTTCTGCAATAATTTCTATGAAGAAAGATGCTTACCCTTTCTATAGAACTGGAAAGAGACATGGCTTGCATCAACAGTGACAGAGATGGGCCCCACAGTTGCCACTGCCTTCTCCAGGTTCTGCTCCCGTGAAGGATGTCCACAAAGCCAGTGTCATCAGCAACAGAATAGTTGGGATTGTACCTACCGGTTTTAACCTGTGAAAGGTAACCAGGGAAGAGACTTGATTACTGCCATCCTTCTCCTGGGGAACATGAGTCAGAACCACAACACAGCAGTTTGCAGCACAGAATTTCCAAGTCAGCACTGTTATAAATCATCCAAGGAAGTGAAATGTTATTATTGATAGTTAATTTGAAACTGAAAATTAGCTCCGTTCGCTTCAATGAGACCCCTAGGTTTACTTTTCATAAGGCATTTTTCACAGTGGGGAAATGTGTTTCGTATATGTAGAATGGTTTGTTATCCATGTTACACAGAAGCCAGACAGCTATATGTTAACCATGTAATCACAGAACTGTGTAAAGGCTATAACTTATAATGACAATACTGACAGTTTGCAGATATAGATTCCCCCATCTAAAATGTGAATTCTGAAAAGCATCTGTTATCTCTGAAAGTGTCCCAGTAAAACAAAGCAGGAATGGCAGCAAGAAAAGGAGCTGTCATATGGATAGGACGCCTCAGACTCCAGGCCTCCGTTCTGCTGAACATACTGGAAGGAAGTATCCATTAAGCCACCACTGCAGCCCTGATTGCCTTGAGGCCCAGAGGAGACTACCGGATTCTGCTCACTCAGTGAGATAAGTTTGCCCATTTTCTGGAACATCTGCCCTTCCAGAGCACCAGTTGTACTAAAAGCCCAAGAAGAACCACACTGACCCTGAAAAGAGAATAAAAAAGCTCACGCGCACACAGACACACACACACACACGCGCACACACACAGAGCGAGACTTTTAACAACAGCTCATATATCTGAATACCCCTTAAAAAGTGAACTGCATGTTGCTGACACCACCACAGCACAAATGTCAGTCACCTCTTGGCTTTCCTGGGGTGATGAGAGGGCTGAACCTGACACTGTCTCACCTGATTCTTCACAGGAGTCATATAGCCTTTCTCTCCAGTCCACAGATGTGGGGACCTCAAGAAGCAGAGGTTCCTGGAACACTTTCCCCTTCCTGTGCTTCTGATATTGAAAACCATTCATCACCTGCCTGAATTCTTCATTAGTCTTCAAGGAAAAGTAAATAAAATGTTAAAAAGCAAGAGATTAATTTGGTAAAGAACTGAGGAGGGAAAGCACAGAGTTCAGCCGTCCACAGCACACTCACCATGTCTCCAAAGGCGTTCATGGCCATTGTGAAGCTGTGTTTCCCTTGCCTGTATTCCTGGTTGTGCTGCTCAGTCGTCTTCATGTTCTTCTCCCACACTGCTGTCCTCCATTTTTCTTCATTCTAGAGGCAAACATGTAACTGATGTTCTTTATTTCTATCTAAAAGCCAACCTGTGCTCACCAAGTGAATCTTCAGACAGAGATGGAAGAGAAACCATGGCAAGGGAAGGCTTGACACCTCTGGAAGCTATTCTCCAAGCTGAGACAGAACAGGGGTGTATGCCCGTATCATGCTCATAATTGTTGCCATTAGGTTCTTGGTAAGAGCTGGCCTCTAGAAGCTACTCTCTGGCCATATGATCCCAATAGCAAGGCCCATCTCTCTGGGGTTCCCCTGGACAGTTTCAGGTGCCACCAGTGCCATATAATCTCTTGTGCTTTGCCTTCCACTTGTTCCATTGTGCAGCTAAAATGTGATCACATGTTAGAGCAGCTGAGGCAATTCCCAGGCAAAAGGCAGCCAGGAGGAGAGGATTCATGTTTCAAAACCTAGGAAGGGAAAAGAAGTGAGGATCTGATTAGACCAATCCTAAAAAGCCCCTGAGGAACTAGGGCCACCACAGTAGAATAAAAATCTTTAAATGATTCTTCCAAGCATTTACCCAAGGACTGCGGAAGCAGCCAAGGATGTGGCTGGAGAAAACAGGGCAAGTGGAGAGACTGGATGGACCCACCACATAAAAAGCCTGTCCAGAGCTGTAGGAGTTGAAGCAGTTTATGCAGTGATAATTTTGGTTATAAAAAGGATAGGAAGGTACCTTACGGGCGAGAAGCTTAAGGCAACAACCAGGAAACTAGGAAACAGGTGGCCCAGGTTTTGTACCAATTGTGCTGAGGTCATCCAGGCAAAACCTCACTGATGAAGACATCTGATCTCAAGAAGGGACAAAGGGATCCCCAATAATCGGGAAGTCACTTCACACCTTGTTCTTGGCTAATACACAGCAGAAGGTGAGTTATGTTTTCCAAACTCCTCTTGTAATGAAACAGTTCTTGAATGTCTTCCCAGGAGAAACTGGGAAGGAGAGCACCTATCTACCGCCGCTCCACTCCTACAGGTGGGCTAGTCCTCCCAACACTCCAACTCCCCCGACAGAGCATAAACCTAATCAGGTGGCCGAACCGCTGGAAGCCAGAGTCCCCAGCGTCCGTGCCCACACAGGGGTAGGCGGCTTCCCCGGCTTTGGGCTGGGGTCCCAGGCCAGGTCCCCTGCCTCTTGCTCACAGCCTCTGCTCATGTTCACTGTGGCCCCGGGACCTGGGTGGTGTTGCAGGGAGCAAGGGGCACCTCTGCCTGATTTGCCGGGGTCGAACCTCCCTATGCCACCCCACCAGCTCCGGGAGTATTGCGGCCTGGCACTTCCGAAAATCCCGCACTCACAGATCAGAAGGACTTGCTGGGTCCCTGTCCAATCTCATCCCACTGGGATCTCAGCTGCAGTAGCCACTGGACAGGCACAGTGGGCAGGTGCTGAGTCCAGGAGTTTCCTGTCGCCTAAGGCAGCGAGAAGTGGGCCAATTGACCTTTAAAGCCCCCAGCTCCTAGTCCCTAGCACCCACCCCGCTGGGCAGGGCCTCCCTGCGCGCTGACTCCTGGCGCGTGGAGTGGCTCAGTCCCAACCTGTCCCACAGTGGGCTGCGCTTGCCTCAATGGAACCAGGGGAGGGGAGCTGGGGGCTACGAAGAGAAGAAGGGTCAGAGGTCTCCCTGGAGGGTTTGTATCAACTAAGTACCCGATTTAATGCCCTGGGCGGGTGGTACATGAAAAGAAGTTTGCAGGAGCCCTGTGTGTATTTTCAGCCTAACCCTGCTTTTTCCTTAGGCCTAGAGTTTTTGATTAAAATCTCCTGCAGGGCGGAGAGCCAGAGTACTCTAGGCCAGTGGTTCCTGTTTGGTCCACAGCAAAGGTGGGACCGGGTGGAAGAACGCACAGCCCGCAGCAGAAGGCTTCTCTCTCAAGGGTTTAGAAGAAAGTGGGCCTGTAGCGGTGGCTCACGCCTGTAATCCCAGCACTTTGGGAAGCTGAGGCAGGGGGATCACTTGAGCCCAGTAGTTCAAGACCAGTGTAGGCACCCTGGCAAATCCCCATCTCTACTAAAAATACAAAAATTAGCAGGGTGTGGTGGCACGCGCCTGTGGTCCCAGCTAGTCAGGAGGCTGAGGCACGAGCATCGCTTGAGTCCAGAAGGCTGAGGCTATAGTAAGCTGAGATCGCACCACTGCATTTCGGCCTGGGCGACAGGAGACCCTGTCTCACAAACAAAACAAAACAGCAAACAAAAAAACCTGGTGGGAAAACGCACCCTCAAAACACATGATGAGATGGTCAAGACCAGACCCTAGGAGGGTGGGGACTGGCTGGGTGGGTATCCAGAGACCGCGGGCGTTTCATAATGCATCGTTTCCAGTCTCCTCCATTCAGCAAGTCTTCTTCCCCTGACGTCTTGCATTAAGTAAGTGAATGAATAATCATCAAGAGTTAATGAAGCTCTGACTTTGTACTCATTGTCCTTTGCTTGATACAGTTGGGCACTGCCTTAGAAACAATCTCCAGGTAACTTTCCCAGCTGCTTTTGTGAGGCCCAGTTTTCCATTTTAAAATCTAAGATTAACTCAGTACTCTTGCTTTTATAGCAAGAGGGGTTGGAGCCTGACAGATATATTTAAACTAATTATGGACAAGCTGCTTGTTGCATTAGGTAGTAACATTGTGGGACATCTCCCCCACATTCCTTTTTTTTTTTTTTTTTAAACAGAATCTCGCTCTGGCACCCAGGCTGCAGTGCAGTGGCCGGATCTCAGCTGACTGCAACCTCTGCCTCCCAAGTTCAAGTGATTCTTCTGCCTCAGCTTCCCAAGTAGCTGGGACTACAAGCGCATGCCACCACGCCAGGCTAATTTTTGTATTTTCAGTAGAGATGGGGTTTCACCATATTGGTCAGGCTGGTCTTGAACTCAAAACCTTGTGATCTGCCCACCTTGGCCTCCCAAAGTGCTGGGATTACAGGCCTGAGCCACCACACCCAGCCCATCTCCCCACATTCCTAATATTCACCCCTAAATCCATCATCAATAAACTCTTGCTTGGAATTCATAGCAACTCTTCTCGAGATCTGATCTGTGTCTTCTGCCATTTGCCTGATTTCTCCCCATAGAATAGGAAAACACTGTGTAGGAGATACTATGAATAGAAACATGAATATAGACCAGGCGCAGTGGCTCACACCTGTAATCTCAGCAGTTTGGGAGGCCAAGACAGGTGAATCACCTGAGGTTAGGTGTTCGAAACCAGCCTGGTCAACATGGCAAAACACCGTCTCTACTAAAAATACAAAAATTAGCCAGGCGTGGTGGCAGGTGTCTATAATCCCAGCTACTCGGGATGCTGAGGTAGGAGAATCGCTTGAACCTGAGAGGTGGAAGTTGTGGTGAGCTGAGGTCGAGCCACTGCATTCCAGCCTGGGCAACCGAGTGAGACTCCGACTCAAAAAGAAAAAAAAGTACAAAAATTAGCTGGGCGTGGTGTCGGGCACCTGTAATCCCAGCTACTCGGGAGGCTGAGGGAGGGACAACTGCTCGAACCCAGAAGGCGGAGGTGGCAGGGAGCCTAGAACACACCACTGCACTCCAGCCAGGGGGACAGGGCAAGATTCTGTCTCAAAAAAAAGAAGCCGGGCACGGTGGCTCACGCTTGTAATCCCAGCACTTTGGGAGGACGAAGCTGGTGGATCATGAGGTCAGGAGTTCAAGACCAGCTTGACCAACACAGTGAAAACCTGTTTCTACTAAAAATACAAAAACTAGCTGGGTGTGGTGGTTCGTGCCTGTAATCCCAGCTACTTGGGGGGCTGAGGGAGGAGAATTGCTTGAACCTGGGAGGCGGAGGTTGCAGTAAGCCAAGATCGTGCAACTGTACTCCAGCCTGGGTGACAGAGCTAGACTCCATCTCAAAAAAATACATATATATATATATATATATATATATATATATATATATATATATATAAAATAAAGCGATTCAGATAAACAATTGTTAGTTCCTGTGAGTTCTCTACTGGACTCTTACATGTTATTTCCTCTGGTATCTTAGCAATGATTCTGAACAAAGATCAGACTCCTTATTCAGCAGGTAGGTTAGTTCTCAACAATAGAAGCTGGGTCCTTAGGGGATCCTGTGGATATGAGGATGAAGGTTAGAAGCGCTTGGGACCATAGCTGTAGGTCTGATTTGTGGACTATGAGACCAAGACAGGAAGGCAGCAACTGCTGAGGGGCCGGGGGTGGGAGCAGGGAGGAAACAGGACACAAGAAAATAAGTATAAACCACCAGACTGAGGTCAGTGATCAACAGAATTTCCAAAGTTTGTATTGAAAACGTTTCCCTGATTTGGGGTTTTGAAGGGATTATGTAAGAAATTCAAGTTGCTTGATTTTTTCGGTTTTTTTTTTCTTTTACATGGTCTCAAATTTTGTAAAAAAAAAAAAAAAAATGAAGAATGTCTTATGTGTGCCTTCAGAACTGGTGAATGAATGAACCTCACTTTTTTAATACCTGAGATTGTCACTAAAGCACTGTCTCACCTGATTTACACTTAAAAATGTGACACTGAATTTATCCTAGAAGGTAAGGTGCAAGTCTCCTGTCTTCTAGAAATGATCAAGCTAGGAAACACACACCCTTGAGGCACAGGGCAAAATGCCCTCCTGGAAGCTGGTGGGGTAGGAGGCCCAGTCTGTGTCCAGCAGCGTACGTTCTGTGTGGTGACAGAAATTGTTTGTTTGACCATACATTAGTCAGGCTTCGGACCCCTCTGCTAGACCCATCAGTGCACTTTTTGTAAAGTTCAGTTTTAGCAAATTACCCTGCTGTGTCAGTTTAGCTAGCAGGAATCTCCATCCTCCATATACTGATTTGTCCTCATAACACAGCTGATGTCAGATAACCTTGGCCTGTCCTCAGCCAGAATCCTCCCTTACCCCTGATGTTCCCTCGTAGTCATTTCCCATCCACTAACCCCTATCCTCCTCCTTGACTATAATTCCCACTGGCTTGTGCGGGATTCAGAGTTGAGCACAGTTGCTCTCCCTCACTGAAAGAACTACTTGCAGTGCTCCTGGACCTACATGTGTGAATCTATTTCTTTAACAATGACTCACCTGTCTTTTTCTCCTTTCCACTTGACACTAGCTGAGGCTTATCTACATCAAAGTGGAGGGACTGGCCCTAGGGGAGCCTCAGGACTTCACCTTGATGGCCTGCAGGCTCACATTCCACTTTTTCTGGTGCCCTCTGGCTCCCAGAGTCCAGTTTGCCAAGCAAGTGATTGAGACTGAAAGGAGGGATGAGGTGAAGGAGGTGAAGAAGGGTAAATCGTTTTCTGAGCCCTGCTGGCCTGACATGTATTTAGGTTATTTCTTCACTTTAGAAAGGAACTTGACCCCACCCTTGATTTTGTATCTCCCACTGCTGTGAGCAACCTCACCTGTAAAAATGGGGCACTTAAGAGCCCCCATCTCCTAGGGCAGTGGTTTTGAACAGGGAGTCCCTGACCAGTAGCACCTGCATCTCTTAAGAACTTGTTAGAAAGCAAATTCTGGAACTGTGTCCCGGACTTGGAGGATGGGCCCTGCGATCTGTGTCTTCAGGAGCGTCCAGGTGATTCTGATGCATGCTGGAGTTTGAGGACCACTGTCATAGGGTTGCTGTGGAGATGACATGAGGAGCACGAGTAAAACACTCAGAACAGCACCTGCACCTAAGAGTTACTCAGCTATTCCTATCATCACCACCACCATCGTCATCATCATCATCACCACCACCACCATCATCATCGCCATCATTATCATCATCATCATCATCGTCATCATCATCACCACCACCATCATCACCATCATTATCATCATCATCGTCATCGTCATCATCACCATCATCATCATCATCACCAGCACCACCACCATCATCACCACCACCATTATCATCATCATCGTCATCGTCATCATCACCATCATCATCATCACCAGTACCACCATCATCATCATCATCACCATCGTCATCATCATCATCATCATCGCAGGGATCTTTTCTGTTTTAATTTCCAGGAGTCCCAGGAACTCTCAGATGGGGGCGCCCTTCCTCTAGAGCAACCCCCAGGGCAAGTGCATCTGCAAGCTGAGCCTATCCCAGCATAGAGGCTTCTCTGTCCGCACCACTGACCAAAATGACACAGGGATTGAGTTTTATGCAAGTTTGTGTGTGTGTATACATACTCCTGCATAAATACATATATTTTTTAAATTGTGATACATATATATGAATGGAGTAAAAGGCAATTTCTGTTCTCGTGCCAGGAATACATCCAAAAGCAGAATGGAATAAGTATATAAAATACCAGCAGAAATTAAAACATATAGGAAGGTAAAGGTATTTTTAACATTATGAAATTGGGTAAAAGAAAACATTTTATAGATATTTTACATTTTATATTCTGTAGTAAAAAAAAGCTTTATTGTAAATTATATATCCTTAATAACTGTTTGAATAAAAGCTTCTCATCCTATGAAAATGAGAACAGAAACCTAGTAAAAAGCAAATTTTCCAAGATAATAAAACATGCTTTCTAAAAAACATTTCCCAACACAAAAATACCAATACTTAAGCTGAACTATAGGGTAAAATAAAGTTTAACCTTGGCCCTTCCTATAATAAATCATGCATTCTGTTTTCAAGATGTATCAGTTTCAAAAATGATTGGAAGCAGTGATACTATAAATGCATTGTGAAAGTCATGAGAGCCAAAATATGACCAAACATATCCATTTATACATATATTTAACATAAATACATCTAAATTGAAATTCTCCTTTGGATTTACTGCTTCTGATATACCCTGAAACAACAGCCCACCATATGCAATGTTAAGCAAAGTGTCAATATTCAAATAACAAGACAACAGGCAGATTTGTGGCATAAAATATGTAAATATTATTAACAGAAAGTACCATATGATATCTTGTGTTTAGATGGTTTCTGATCACCTATCTTTTCTGCCTCCTCAGTCTCTTAGCTACTGTTGTCAACAGGTACTTACGGATGTGCTGTACTGAGGCAGCACTTCTGAGCAGGCACCTGTGGGGGGCCCTGAGAAAACCTGGCATACCGCTTGCTTTTGATTTGCTTCAGACTTATACGTACCATGTATTTGAGTATATTCTCGTGTACTCCTCATTTCTACTATTTTACTTTTTAAAATAAACATATCTAAAATAAAATGGCCATTTAAATGATAACATCAAAAATATCGAAAGAATCAGTAATCGGCAATCATACCAAAGCAGCCAAGCTTAAAATTTCTACCAGAAGTTAAATGAAAAAGTGAATGTTAAAAATTCAAGTTTAGGAAAAAAAGAAGAAAATGACAAAATCCAACGATGGAAAGCACTTGCTAAACTGGCCATTTATTTGCAGTCTGTTGAAAACATTTTTTCATTTTCAATAAACAAAAATGTAGGTACAATCTCTCTCTTTCTCTCTCTCTCTCTCCCCCCCCCGTGTGTGTGTGTGTGTGTGTGTGTGTGTAATTGAAAGGCAGAATAATTTTGGGACTTGTAAGCTTCCAAGTGGTACCCCCAGATAATTTCTAAGTTCAACCGATTTCACTAAAACATTAGCTCATGTATATCTCAAAAGAAAGACACAGTTTTTTTGACTGAGAGTTAAAATTTACATCATTTTCTGTACCATTTGTTTATTCTAGTTTATCAATGATGCAAGGAAAACAGCAGATATGCTGATTAATCAAGTTTTATCTATCAGTAGCATATGTCAATATTTCATACAAACTGCAGAATAGTTTCTCCCAATCAAAAATTTATAAATCAATTTACACTCGTGGTAATTAAATGTATTAACTCTTCAACAATGAACATAGTACTTCATAAAGAGTAGTATGTGAAATCTGCACTCAAGAATATATTGATCAAAGGTAAAACAGCACCTTTTTATATCTATTAAACCAAGGTTCTAAGAACTAGAAAGTTCAAGACATAAAAGCCTGCAATTGTTTCAGATACACCTAGTAATTCTGCTGATTTTGGACCATTAAAACCGATTACTTAATTAGGCAATCATTGAAGGCATACCAACACTCACACAAACAAAAACAGGGAATTATTAGCATGGCTGTCTTCACCTTGAGATGAAAATACTGAAAAAACAGTGCAGACTCTCAAACTTTGTGGATCTGAGCAAGATACTAAATTCTAAAAGGTGACAACCAGAAGCTCAGGAAAAAAAAAAAAAAGAGAATTAACCCATAATGAAATTACCCATATTTTTTCGGGTGGTTTATATTTAGACTATCTTAGAAATGCCAGGTAATAATACAGATGGTCTCTACAGGTTCTTGGAAATACCACCTCTTTTCTTCCCTCAGTTACACTCTTATAGTGTCATCTAAAAGTAATTAATGAAATTTCTGCACTCTTGTATATTTACCAGAAGTAACTACCTACAAAAAGGTTTTCAAAGTTCCTGCCTAACATGAATAAAAACCAAAACAAAAAATATTTTCTATTTACCGGAAGGAAAAAAATATCAGCCCTGGAAACTCGGCTGCAGGAGTCAAATATAACTGGAGAATAAAACCCCCTACTTTCACTCAGAAGATACCAGATACAGTTTTAAGAATCTCACTGATTCAATACAGATAGAAGAAAGAAAAATACTGTATTTTCAGAAAAAAAAAAGGTGTTTCTTGAAATAATTCCAAACAGACTCTATAAACTGTGTTTTCAGAAGAGAAAAGCAAATCAACTTACACATACAGTTTCCAAACAGAAGTCTTACCCTCTTCCAGGAAAACAATAAGACATTATTATCCTGCTATGATTCTTTCATTTCAGATATGATTAATTAGCAGGTATTACACTTCTCAAAACTCCCAACATACTCTTCCCTACTTATGTGATGATAGATTCACATAAAATAACAAGTTGCCTCCAGCAGTGTAAGACAAGTATCCAAAAACTCTACTTCAAAGAAGAAACACTTCTCTCCATCTTTGCCTCCCAAAATGAAGCAGGCTGCTTCTAACTGCTTTCTCAATTTTTTTTCAACTTAAGTCATTTTCCTAACAATACTTTCTAAATTTTAAATAATGCATACAACATATTCATTATTCAAGAATACATAGCATGTTTAATCTGATACCCCTATTTTTAAGCTGAAATTCCAAAGGACTTATGTGTCCATGTAGTTTATATTGATAACCATAAACACGCACAATTAATAAACAATAGAGACGATGTGTGCAAGCATGTTTTGGGACATGGTTTTTGTAGAAACAATGTTTCTTTTCCAAACAAAAGCTAATTTGTCACAAATATAATGAAAATAAGCAGCGAGAATGAAGGAGTAAAAGGGAGAAGAGGATAACTAAGATTCAAATGAATGAAAAACTCTTGACTCTCTCTATATTCTTCCAAAATACTCTTTTGAAATCATTTTCATTTTGAACAATCTATGTTCAAAACGTCCATTCCATGTGTACCAAGAAGCCAGCCATCACTAAATGTATTATAAATGTATATTTTAATAATCCTCAGTTTACAAAGTCTGGGATTTCCCTGTTACGTCCAGAAACCTTCACACATAGTGAAATCCTAATAAATAGATCCTGTTGGTTCCAAAAAACATTTTTAAAAATCTATACTGGTCAAAATACCCTTGCTTTTTTTCTGTTGTATTAAATTTAGGATCAAAAACGTCAAAGCAGCTTCCACCTCAGAACTAAGTTTTAGAGGATCAATGTGACAAGGCATTCCCTGATAGATGTTCTCTTGATAAACAACTTGTTCAAAAGAGACATTGTAGCTTTCATTTCCTGACCACAACACACTTTTAATTTGCAACAGCAGAGCTGCCAGAGTGTGAGCGCTTGCCGGCTTTCTAGTCTTTTAGGTTTGTAGCTCTGGTTCCTTTAGGCCACACATTTGAGACAAACACAATCTAAAAATAATCAGAGTAAAGAATTGGAAAGTAGGAGCCACTAACGCCACTTTATACATACACACAAGTGTCTACTTTATATACATGTATATAAACTTTCGCCCCTAGAATTCTAATATATGATAACAAGGCTCCTAAGTTTAAAATCATTTGCACATTGGATATTTAAACATAGGGAAATGAATTATGTGACTATTATTTAATAGTAAGCAGAGACTTAAGAGGGTGGCAATTTACACACTCAAATCTGCTGTTAAATGTCATGAATTATATAATTGCCTATGCCAGTATGTTTTTTATGAATTATTGCAAGGATTGTTATTAGTACTACCTAGAAATCACATTTAAGTATCAATACGGTGAACAGTCAAACCATCCAATTTCTGCTCTCAGCACATTGTCGGAGCTCCGATTTAAAATTTATAAATGTAATATCCACCTCATCACAGGCAGCAGCCCAGTCTGCTCTGAATATATATTACAGCTTTAACATCACAGAGGGAAATCGTCCATCTGGCAATCCCATTCGCTCCAATAGCTCCGGGGGAAAAAAAGCTGTGCTCTCTCCTCCTTAAAACATTTCTCAGGGCAAATTATGTGCATCTAAAATAAACAGTCTTCTTATTGATCGCTTCAAAGTCAATAAGTTCCAAATGCAAAATTCAATCAAATCCTTCCTATCGTGAAAGTGTGGTGTGTATTTAGCTC
>PVKV010032829.1:0-19376 GCA_004027835.1 Alouatta palliata
CTCTCTCTCTCTCTCTCTCTCTCTCTCTCTCTCTCTCTCTGATGAGCCCTGCTGTCTTTCTCTCTCTGAGGAGCACTGCTGTCTCTCTCTCTCTCTCTCTCTCTCTGACGAGCACTGCTGTCTCTCTCTCTCTCTGACGAGCACTGCTGTCTCTCTGACAAGCCCTGCTGTCTCTCTCTGATGAACAGTGCTGTCTGTCTCTCTCTCTCTGATGAACACTGCTGTCTCTCAGATGAACACTGCTGCCTCTCAGATGAACACTGCTGCCTCTCAGATGAACACTGCTGTCTCTCTCTGATGAACACTGCTGTCTCTCTCTCTGATGAACACTGACACAAATATCCTCAATAAAATACTAACAAACCAAATTCAACAAAACATTAAAAAGATCATTCATCATGACCAAATGGGATTTATCCTAGGGATGCCAGGATGGTTCAACATAGGCAAGAAATCAATGCGATACATCATACCCACAGAATACAGGACAAAAACCATATGATCATTTCAATAGATGCTGAAAACACATTTGACAAAAATTCAACATCCCTTCATGATAAAAACCCTCAAAACTGGGTATGGAAGGAGCATACCCTAACACAGTAAAAGCCACATGAGAAACCCACAGCTAATTTCATACTGAATGGGGAAAAACTAAAAGACTTTCCTCTAAGAGCTGGAACAAGACAAGGATGCCCACTTTCACCACTGTGGTTCAACGTATTACTGGAAGCCCTAGCTACATCAAAGAAACACATGGCGTCCAGATTAGAAAGGAAAAATCAAATGATCCTTGTTTGCAGATGATATTATCTTCTATTTAGGAAAATTTAAAGACTCAACCAAAAAAAATCTTAGAATTGATAAACAACTTCAGGAAAGTTGCAGGCTAAAACATCAACATACCAAGATAAGTAGCATTTCTATATGTCAAAATGAACAATATGACGAAGAAAGTAAGGTATTCCAATTTATAATAGCTACCAATAAAATACCTAGGAATAAATGTATTCAAAAAAGCAAAAGATGTCTACAATGAAAACTTCAAAACATTGATACAAGAAATTGAAGAGGACACAAACACGGAAACATACTCCATGCTTATGGATTGAGAGAATCAGTATTGTTACCATGTCCATACTACCCAATATAGTCTACAGACTCAATGCAATTCCTATAATTAAAAAAATAAATAAATAAACAATGACGTTCTTCGCAGAAATAGAAAAAAATAATCCTAAAATGTATACAGAACCAAAAAAGACCCAGAATACCCAAGGCTATCCTAACCGAAAAGAACAAAACTAGGAATCCCATTACCTGACTTCAAATTATACTACAGAGCTATACTAATCAAAAAGTCACGCTAATGGCATAAAAACAGACATATAGACCAATGGAACAGAATATAGAGCCCATTAACAGCTCCATAGACCTCAAGTGAACTCATTTTTAACAAGGTTTCAAGAACGTACACTGAAGAAAAGACCATCTCTTCAATAAATGGTGCTAAGAAAACTAGATATGGACATGCAAGAGAATCAAATTAGATTCCTGTCTCTTGTCATATAAAAAAATATCAAATTAAAGTGGAATGAAGATTTAGATCTAAGGCCTCAAACTATGAAACCACTAGAATAATCATTGGAATGAAATATCCAGGACACTGGTCTAGGCAAATATTTCTTGAGCAATATCCCACAAGCACGGGCAATCAAACCAAACATGCACAAATGGGTCATCAAGTTAAAAAGCTTCTGCCCAGCAAGGAATATAATCAACAAGGTGAAGACGTAACACAGAGTGGGAGAGAATACTGGCCGACTACCTGCCTAACAAGGAATAACCAAAATCTACAGGGTCCTCAAACAATGTTATAGGAAAAAAAAAAAAGTCTAAATTTTACAGACTTAGCTGAGAAAAGCATGGCTTTTAAACTTACCGAAAAATCTTATACACTGCAATGTGTCCATTGTTGAAGAAATATATTGTTAACTAACAGATACTTGTTTTTATAAATAAAAAACAAAAATGCAGATAGAAAGGTAACGTCTGTCAGACCAGAAAGGATGCATGTGATAAAATGCTGTTTATTCAAAAACAGGAGCAGAGACTTGGAAAGGCAAGGCAGGTCTTGGAGTACAGAATAAAACATGAACCCCCAAGGCGATCACCATCATATAGCATCCAAGACACAAGAAGTATGTTTGTGTTTAGAAACAAGTCTAGGCAAAGGTCAACAAAGCAGACAATCTGGTTTTATTGGCCAAACTTCAATACACACACCCAGGTCTTTTATAAGTTTTCTTTTAAAGTTGGAGTTAAGCAAAATGAAGAGGGAGTAAAGGATTATAAGTCAGGCAGGGGCTTCCATGTGCACTTAGCTGGGGCACTTAACAGACAGAAAGCAGTGAGGTGATGGACAAACAGTTCCCGCTATCATTTTCAAAACTCACAGTCAATGATATATTCAAGAATCACAACTGAAACCCAATTTCTATTAGTCATATTCACCATATTCTCTAATAGAGTGCTTCTCAGAATGTTCTACGAGAACATCCTGCCAGAAAATAAAATTGAAGGCATTTACCCTGGCGTCTGGCAGTATAAATTATACAGTGCATGTAGGTTCAAAATGTCTTTGAAAGCATGTATTTTATGCTAAGAATTCCTAGAGATTTTGCCTTCCTCTCTTCATATATGCTTGTTTTAATGTAGATGTAGTTTTGAGCACTTTTGAATAAAAATCCCCCCATTCCCATGGTCTAAAATGATTTTTCAGTGAAATGTGCTATATTTAGCCTGTATGCTCAGTTTTATTCTCCCTGTAGTAGGAATATCCCAGGTTACGTCAAACATACCATTTCCCTTGAATGGTTCTCTTTTTCCTGGCTGCAACTTCTTCTATAGAATTATAGATATTATACCAAAAGTCATCAAGTTTCAGAAACAGAAATTGCTAACTTCTGAACTCAAGTCTCTAATTCACTCACTAGCTGTGTTACCTTGGACAAGTGAATTAGCCTGTCTGAAGCACAATTTACTCATTAGTGGAATGGGGATCAAATTATCATTCCAGAGCATTCCCGTGAGGTTTAACGGCAACACATAGGAATGTTATACAGATTTGGCAAATAGTATGCATTCAATAAATATAGGATGATTTTTACGTGATCACTATTTGTCTACCTGTTTTTTTGACCAAATTCTAGGTGTAAAAATGTTAAGATCAGCCTGGCGCCATGGCTCACATATGTAATTCCAGCACTTGGGGAGGCCGAGGCAGGTGGATCACTTGAGGTAAGGAGTTTGAGACCAGCCTGGCCAAGAAGGTAAAAACCCGTTTCTGCTAAAAATACAAACATTAGTCAGGCGTGGTGACGCACGCCTGTAATCCCAGGTACTTGGGAAGCTGAGGCAAGAGAATCGCTAGAACCCAGGAGGCAGAGGTTGCAGTGAATTGAGATCATGCCACTGCACTCCAGCCTGGGTGACAGAGCAAGATCTCTAAAAAGAAGGTAAAATCTATCTAACTTAAAAATATTACCGAATCTACTACAAAGTACGGAGCAGATATAAAATGTGCTCTGTTGTCTGTTAGGTTGGCATCCCTGTGAGAGTGGAAGTCGAGAGGAGAAGACATTCTTCCCAATACAATTACTAAAACTGGTAAAGGCAGATGGTACAGGGGATGCACTTAGATACCTGAAGCTGTTTCCTCCCTCTTCTTGTTCTTTTGCCTATTTTTAAGTATTCTTTTATTGTTCTCCCCTTTCATCTTCAACATGTACCACGTCTTTGTTGCAGGTGGCATTTGATATCATAATAATAGTAATTTTTCAGTAAAATTCAATATTTAATGGCTTCCTTTTCAAGTGTATGACAACTATTTTGTGTAACATATAAAACATGAAATCCTCCATGGGCCAGGTGACCCTGTGGCTTTGTCTTCAGTTTATTTTATAACTATGATTTTATTTTATAACTATGATTTTCTTTATCAAGTGAACTTAGTGAATGTTTGATATTACTCAGCAGTTTAATGTATCCACTTATATATTGTCTTCTTTGTTAACCCAAACAAAATGAAAGGATATGAAAATGAGACAATAACCCTTCCACATCCTTGTTAGTATGAAATAAAGAAATATGGAAGCACAAGCAGTGTTCAAAAAGAAACAGATAAGTAGATCGATAAGAAGCATAAACAAAGTGGAAACAAAAATCAAAGTAAAACAACTTGAGAAAGGAAGAGAAATGCATTCGTGAAGGTCTTTAATAAAACTCTGAAGTATCAGAAACCACTTAGTCTTTTAACCTGAAAATCCAAAGGGATCAATATGTTTCAGTAGACAGTAAACAATATAGGGATATTTTAGCATGACCTTTTAGTTACAAAAAGATCAAGCCGCAGACCTATCTGTTGCTCAGAAAGTCAAGATATTTCTGTGATTACAAATACCTGGACATTGAAAACACCAAAAAAGATCGCCAACGCCACAAAGGAGTGCAAAACTAGGGATTCAAAAGTTACTGGACAACACTGCTGACCAGTTGCCAGTAAAAATAAGGCAACCCATTGCCATGTAAATAGGAAACTTTCAGAGCCTTTTTTTAGTTTTAAAATATGCGTTGGAAGAAGTATTGTGTAATGTAGTATTTTATTGCAGAATAATATAAAGGGAAGTACACATCTTAAGTGTATAGCTCAATGACTCTTCATAAACCGAACACATTTATATTACCAGCATTGAGATTGATAACATACAATATGATTGGCTTCCTAGGACCTTCCTCACACCCCCTATGTAGTAGGCCCCTCAGGAATGGCCAGTATAATGATTTGTGGCGTCATAGGTTAGTTCTCTTGAAAGTAATCTCCTAAAAATAGAAAAATGCTAGTTTTCTATTTCAAATTAGTATATTAATGACTGAAATACATTAGATTTATGCATAAGGAATATAGAAAAATATCACACTGATGAAATATGCTTTAGGAAACACAGGGAGTGGTATTATGCCATAAATAAGAATGGTTACTGTATACCCAGAATACCTTGGTTCAAATCCCAACTCTGCCATATTCTAGCTGTGTGATCTTGGGCAAGTAACTTAACCTCTCTGTGCCTTTTTCTTTTTCTCTACAAAAAGAGAAAGTATCATTACCTGTGTTGTGGTGATACTGGAAAGATTTAAGTGAACTTAGTATGGCACTTTGTAAGATATATTCTGTAAATGTTAGCTATCACACATTTATTCCAAATTTTCTAAATCAAGTGATTCATATCTTCTATAATTATCCTTGCAATGTTGTCCTCAAAGTAACAGAAGGGATCAACTTCAAAGTATTATAAGGATTATATGGGTTAATAAATGTGAAGTGTCTGGTATGGTGCCTAGCATAGAAAATGCTTAATAAATACATTAAATAAATTATATTTCCTTCTGTTATCACCTGGAGGTGGAGAATGACACTCTCCTTTGAATCTTCGATGGCCCTAGCAGGACTTTGGTAATTTGAGAAGAGTTAATAAGGGCCTGTTTATAAAAATGAGGGCAAGTATAATGAAACCACTGGAACTAGTAATAGAGAAGTGTTATTACTCTCAGACTCATAAGAATGAAAAGAATGAGAGTGGTTACTAGTTACTACATAGAGAGAACTGAGAAGATCATCTGACAGGAGCTTTGATACTGGGTGATGGAATTTCTTCTCTTCCTCCCTCTCTTACCAAGTCTCTTATTGGCCAAATCCAAAAGGAAGCCAGAGGGCAAAGGAGTCTGCTGATATAGTCCAGAGACCAACCTCCCAAGGAAGACAAAAGTGGAACATGGGACCAAAGGAATAAGCCAAAGACATTCACCACCCTAGACATGGGAACAAATTTCCTTTGAGCCAAGGGAATCAATACCAGGGATAGTCCATATCAGAAAATAATTGAAGGCGTGAGAGTTCATTCCCATGCCTCATATTATTTCTGTCTCTGGTGATGTCATTGTAAGGAATAATACGTATCACTGGAACACGTCGTCTTCTTTAATAATGGTATCAAAATACTGGAATGTTTTGTGGACCTTAACAGATAAAATCAGTATGTATTTATTCATCATTCCTTAGCATCAAATACTTTTAGAGTCTTCTCTATACCCAAAAATGCACTAAAATCTGGCTACAAAGGTAATCAAGGAAAAGCCAAGTTATTCCTTGGAGCTAGCAAGTGTTCAAGAGCTAAGTTACAAAACACGATAGGTTTTTACAATATTTTCAGCTATAAAATGTTATTTGGCATTTTATGAAGCATAACAACTAGAACCCAATATGTATGTTACACTATTAAGTACACAAAAAATGATTCAAACAGATGTACATTAGAACTTTAAACAGGAATCACACCACAGTTAACGGAAATCAAGTCATTATCTGTAAGTGGGATGTTATGAAGCCAAAGGTATACTTAACCGAAAGTCAGCATGATTCATTTTCTGATCAGGTCTATCTTTAACATGCTTTGTAATAAAACTAAGTTTTTAAGGTAGGTCTGAATTTTTTTTTTACATCTGTAAGTTAGATAGGTCAATACCAATTCTTTTAACCAAGTATTCTAAAGCAAATATTAGCAAAATTATGGTAAATGCTTTATCTTATATTTTTATGTATTGATATAATTCACAAATAGTTATTGTAAAATTTGTAGAATGATCACAATCCATGATTGCAGTAATTATCTTATACCAGCTTTAAATATCCCCTATAAAAGTTAAATTCAGTTTTGTTATTGATTTACATGTATAGACTTATATTCAAGGTGGCCAGTGATGCATATGAAGGCTAATTACAATTTATCCCAGTGGTTGCTTTTCTGACAGAAACATTACAGTATACGGTTGGCAAGATGAAGCACTTTGTTTCAAAGCATGCAAATAACACTAAGTCTTCAAAAAAGAAATATATATGCCGGGCACGGTGGTTCACACTTGTAATCCCAGCACTTAGGGAGACTGAGGAGGGCAGATCACTTGAGGCCAAGAGTTTGAGACCAGCTTGGCTAACATGGCAAAACCCTATCTTTACTAAAAATACAAAAGTTACCCGGGCATGGTGGCATATGCCTATAGTCCCAGCTACTCAGGAGTTTGAAGTGGGAGAATTGCTTGAATCTGGGAGGCAGAGGTTGCAAGGAGTCAAGATTGCACCACTGCACTCCAGCCTGGGTGACTGAGGTTCCGTCTCAAAAATAAATGTTTATGCATACACACCCAGACCAAGACTCCATCTCAAGTTTATATATACATATCAACATGTATATACATATAAACATTTGTTTTTGAAATAGTCTCCGTCTGTCACCCAGGCTGGAGTACAGTGCCACAATATTGGCTATATATGTATATACATATACATATATATTTATCTTGGCTCTATATACGTGTATACATATACACATATACACATATATATATATACATACACATCACGACATAATGGAATGGCTCACTAGACAAACATCAACTGTTAGTACTCAGTTCCAGGGAAATTGCAGAGAAGGAAAGTGATATTTAGGCTTGTTGAGATCTAGTAAGAGAAACATAGACAAAGGGCATGCAAAAATGACTTTAATCAATGTAAAACATTTTTATAAATATTCTTATATAATTTCTCAGTTACCCTTCAGTTCACTTGCATATGGATAATATAGGTGACAAGACACAGCTTCTTCCTAATTACTCCCATTCCCTACCTACTTGGAAGTCATCCTTGGTTTATTCATTCTTTCCTCTTCCATGCCTGTAAGAGTCTGTCTACAGGCAGTTCCAAATCAAAGAAATTGGAAACACCCAAAGGACAAAAGTCACATATGATAGAGTATTTAAGGGAGAGCTTCTCCGGCTGCTATACTTTGTTTCCCTTTAATAGGTCACCTTTGTGCAATTTCCAATTCTGAAGTCAAATATAGTCAAATATTAGACATTTTATATGACTCAGCCTCACATTTCAGAAAGCTGGAAGTTACAAACATTGACTGGTTACTTTATGCTAGCCATAGTTCTTTGTATTTTTTGTGGGTTGTTTTAATTTATGTTCACAATAATCATTCCCATTTTACAGATAAAACAGACAGTTTAAGTAACCTGACTAAGACCACACAGCAAGTAAGTGCTAGATGCTAATTAAGACTTAGGCTGTCTATCTCTAGACCATTCTGTACTTTGTAACAGCTGCTTAAGCTGGGATTCTTAGACTATAATCACACTCGGGGTAAGGGTTAGGTGAGTTTTAATTGTGCCTTTTCATAATCTTTTCTACAAAGATAGTTTAATGTGTATTTTCTTTCTTCTATAGTTTCTAAAGGTCAGATACAGTTATATAGCCTGCAAATAAAATTGCTCCTAATCGTAGGTCACATTTATAATGAAAGGGTAAGAACACAGTGATAATTCTTCATACATATTAGAAAAATTCTTCAAAGTCCCAAATTCCTATTGTTTTATCATTTGACATTAGGGGTTTCATTAAATCCTCAGGACTCCAGTATGCTCAGCAGACTCAATTACTAAATACTACTCTAGAGGCCCCTGCAAATTGTTCGAATGTGTAATTCACTCCAATGTATTTGAAAAATGTGGCTTTTTATGTTAAAAATAAGGAAGAAATGTCATTCAACAGAAACTTAGAATATATAAATCAAAATGTAAGAAATAGAATCCTTGAAGTTGATGAACATTAAATGAGGTAGCGGTAAACCGAAGAAAAAGTATAGCTAGCCCATTTAGTAGAGCCATTTCTTGAGAAGACTCAAATGTGCCAGTTATTTGAAAGTCTTCCACGTGAGATCCAGTATAGTTGTAAGTTAAAGAACGTAGTATCTGGAAGCAAATCGGCCTTTATTTATTAAAGTTCTATAATTTAAATTTCCCTGGCCGTGTGAACATCAATAAATTACAAGCACTTTGCTTATTCTCCTTATGTGTCAGAGCAGGGGAACAGTTATTCAACTAAATGTAACCAGTATTACACACATGCATCGTATTTTCTTTAAGCACCAAGAAATATGAGAAGATAAAAGATAAAAACATATTGCCAATGTTTTCACAGCTTTTGTCATAGCTTACGAAGTAAGTACGCATTTAAGCAAATCTAATTATAGCACGGTGTTATAATCCTATTAATAAGTGATTTTATGTCTTAAGTATGGTGCTGGCACAAATAAAAGAGTTATCTTCACTGGAGAGAACAGAGTGGAAATCCCTTAATAGACTATACAAGGTTGAAGATGAAATCAACAGGTAGAAATGGAAAGGGAAGAGAAAGTCAAGCAGAGGAAACTTCAGAAGCTAATGACCAGAAAAAATATACATACTGTTCAAAGAACTATGATAAGCCATTTCTTGGAGCATAAGACAAGTGCACCGATGGAAGATGAAACGAGAGAGATACAAGAGAGCACATCAGAGTGTACTGACTTGATTTACCACCCAAAGCTGCTTGGGCAAATGTCTGGTGGTCTTTTGTTTCCACCCTTTCGAACATACCTAATTTTGAGAAGCTTTGACCATGTTCTACATTTTTTAATTCATATTTTGACATTTTAACATAGTATTGTTTAAGAAAGACCAACATTGACACTGTTTACAAACTATTTGTAAGTGAAAGTATTTGGCAGCTGGGCGTGGTGGCTCACACCTGTAATCCCAGCACTCGGGAGTTCAAGATCAGCCTGGCTAACATAGTGAAACCTCTCTCTACTAAACATACAAAAATAGCGGGTTGTGGTGGTATGCGCCTATAATCCTAGCTACTAGGGAGGCAGAGGAAGGAAAAACCACTTGAACCTGGGAAGCGGAGGTTGCAGTGAGCCGGGACCATGTCACTGCACTCCAGCCTGGGCAGAAGAGTGAGACTCGGTCTCAAATTTAAAATACACACACACACACACACACACACACACACACACACGTGCGTATGTATGTATTTGGCAAGGAAGCCATACTGTCACTGTCCAGCAGCAAATACTCTACATGGTAACTTAACTACCAAATTGGGCCCAATATTTCATCCTTTCCTGAATCCATACTCTTTGCAATGTAGCACTGCTGCTCCTCTCATGAAAAGTTTACATCAACTTCCCTGCATTAAATCTGGGTTGGCATTTGACTTGTTTTGGCCAACAGAATGCAATTGAAGTGATGGCATTTTCTCTTCCAGATGTAGACCTCAAAAGGGCTTAACACTTTTGCTCTCTCACTCATGCCTTTGCATTTGCCTTAACAGCACACCAGAGCTAGATTGCTGGAGGATGAGACAAGTGGAACAGAGTCAAGTTGCCCTAGCTGTCCCAGATGAGGTTATCCCAGACCAGCAAACAGCCAGATATTTCACAGAGCTGATCTGAGATCAGCAAAGCCCCCTCGCCAACCCGCAGCTAATAGAGACACGCGAATAATCCTAGCAGTAAGCTGAAGAACTTCCTGGCTAACATACATATTTGAAATAATATGTTGGTTGATTTAACCCAAGTTTCCAGGTGCCTTATTACACAGCAATAGCTAATTAGTATGTGTCCATATATATCAGTGTTTCTACACAGGAGAAAAATGTCTGAAAAATTAAGCTGCATTACATATATTATTTACAAAATGTCATTTTTAAAAGAGCCCTTGGAATTTTTGTGAAAAATCTCAAGCTAGAAAACATTACTTTGTGGTTGAAATTGAATATGGGCAAAAGTCAGTCTCTGGAGATTTGACTCAACAAGTGCTATATTGAAAAGAGTACAGTCTCCGGGCACAGTGGCTCACACCAGTAATCCCAGCACTTTGGGAGGCCAAGGTGGGCGGATCATGACGTCAAGGAGATCGAGACCATCTTGGCTAACACGGGGAAACCCTGCCTCTACTAAAAATACAAATAATTAGCTGGGAGTGGTAGCACATGCCTGTAGTCCCAGCTACTCAGGAGGCTGAGGCAAGAAAATCATTTGAACCCGGGAGGCGGAGGTTGCCATCAGCTGAGATCACGCCACTGTACTCTAGAGCGAGACTCCGTCTCAAAAAAAAAAAAAAAAAAAACAGTCATTGTATTCTATATAGTTCCTCCAATGCAATCTCGCAAAAAAGAAAAAAATTAACGAAGCCATAGCTTTGTCCACTTCATAGAAAATTCTTATTAAAAATACAGTGCCAACCTTAAAACATGTCTTTTTTTTTTTTTTTTTTTTTTTGAGACAGAGTTCTGCTCTTTTGCCCAGGCTGGAGTGCAGAGTCACAATCTCAGTTTACTGCAGCCTCCACCTTCCGGTTTCAAGCGATTTTCCTGCCTCAGCCTCCCAAATAGCTGAGATTACAGGCGCCAACCACCGTGCTCGGCTAATTTTTGTGTTTTTAGTAGAGATGACGTTTCTCCATGTTGGCCAGGCTGGTCTCAAACTGCTGACCTCATGATCCACCCTGCCTCGGCCTCCCAAAGTGCTGGGATTACAGGCATGAGCCACCACGCCCAGCCAACCTTAAAATATTTCTAAAACTCCCTTTAGTAAGATTTGGTGTTTAACTATTCTGTTGTAGCTATTACACTGTAAATGCAACTAAGGTTGTATTTCTTGCCCAATATGTTCATTTGAAGTTCACTTGGGGAAATTTTAAAAAAAGTGGACTTTATTTTTCTCCCATTTTCTAGATTTTTACTATTGTCACTTTAGATAAAAATGTGTGTTTATCTTGTTTTCTTCATTATAAGCTCTGATTTCCAGTAGTTTATTATTCAGGCATTTCCAAAACAAAAATAGTCAATCAAAAATAGTTCCCTGTGAACTAAAACTGTCACCTTTAGTGTTTCTAGAAAAATGCATTTTAAAATAAAGTTGAATAACAGCCAAAAGAATGTAGTTAGGGTTGACTTTTTCTTACAAAGTTCAAAGAAAAGAATTTAAAATTGCCCTGTAAGTTAGAAAATCCTAATAGGCACCTGTCATTTCAAAAATGGGAAAAATTAGTTATAATTGATTAAATAGAAGTTTTTACCAAGAGCTTTGTTACATGACTTAACTATAAAGGTACCTCATTCAGTGGCTCATCTTTATCAACAAACATTTACTAATTGTCAACAATTCTGTACAAAGCAGTTTAAGAAAATAGCAACTTTCCAAAAATATTGAGCCAAAAGGAAATGTAAATTACCTTGGTTTAAAATACAATGATTATCAGGTTGGTAAATAGAAACTATCATATAGCTATAAAGTTTTTAAAAGATTCGGGCACACTCACCTCACTGGATGACCTATCTGTCTGCATCTTAAATTTAAATACTGTTCAGTACACATTAACCTCCTACTGAGCTTACATTGTAATATCCAATATGGCAATTTAAGCAAAAACTTAAAGTTACATTAAAAATGGAAAAATATGGAAACAGGCCAAGATGGCCAACTATAAACAGCTGCAGTCAGAGGCTCCCACTGAGAAGAAACAAAACAGTGAGTGAATCCTGCCCCAGCAACAGAGGTATCCAGGTTCTCTCATTGGGACTGACTAGGCAGTTGGCATGAGAGAGCAAGGAGAAGCAGGGTGGTGCTATGGTCCACCTGGGAGCCAAATACTACAAGGGGAGCTCCCACCCCCTGCCAAGGGAGGCAGTGAGTGATTGTGCTACCCTGCCTAGGAAATCATACTTTTGCCACAGATCTGTGCAACCCGCGGATCAGGAGATCCCACTTGTGAGCCCATGAGCCCATGCCAACAGAGCCTTAGGTCCCAAGCACAGCTGTGCAGATTCTCACTGGCCACTCTGCTGGAGACTGCCTAAGACCGCTGAGTTTCCAGGAGGAGGTGAGGCCATCATCACTGCCACTGCCTGCTGCAGGAAATGACTCAACTCTCCCGGAGAGGGGTGGCAGCTGTCACTGCAGCTGCCTGCCGCCTAAGAGGACTGAGCTTCTGTGAGGAGGGGCAGCAGCCATCATGGTGGCTATCTGCTTCCTGAGAGGACTGAACTCCTGGGGGGAGGCGCAGCAGCCAGCTCCAGCCCCAGTCTGCCATTTTTTCCCCTGCAGGTTTAGGGCAGACTGGACAGCATGAACCCAGGAGGAATTCCCCACAGTGCAGCATGCTGGCCAGACTGCCTCATTAGGCTGGATTCTGGCCCATTCCTCCTCACTGGGCAGGGCCTCCTTGCAGGTGTTTCAGCAACTCCAGCCAGCAGTTTAGGGACAGAACTGATTCCCCTGGACTTTAGCCCCTAAGAGGAGGGGTGGCCATGGTCTCCAAGGATCAGCAGACTTAGTCTTTCCCCTTTCTGACTTAAGGAATCCGGGCAGCCCAGAGTGCTTTGTTAGGTGGGTCCCAGATCCTGTGTACCCTGACTGGGTGAGACCCCCTCCAAAAAGGGTCACCTAACACCTTATACAAGAACATCCCTGCTGGCATCTGGTCAGTGCCCCTCAGGGAGAGATACCAGAGGAAGGAGCAGGCAGCCATCTTTGCTGTTCTGCAGCCTTCTTAGGTACAGAAGGGACACAAGTGAAGAGGGCCTGGAGCGAAACCCCAACAAACCTCAGCAGTCCTACAGAAAAGGGACCCGACTGTTAAAAAAGCAAACAAATGGAAAGCAACAACAACATCAATAGCATCATTGAAAAAGTCCCTATTAAAACCTCATCCAAAGGTCAGCAGCCTCAAAGATTGAGACTAGAAGAACTCATAAAGATGAGAAAGCAGCAACAAAAAACAAGCACTAAAAACTCAAGAAGCCAGAGTGCCTCTTCTCCAAGTGATTGCAACAGCTCTTCGGCAAGGGCACAGAACTAGGTAGAGTTTGAGACAGATGAATTGACAGATGTAGGCTTCAGAAGGTGGGTAATAAACTTTGCTGAGCTAAAGGACCATGTTCTAACCCAATGCAAAGAAGCTAAGAACCATGATAAAACACTACAGGAGCTGTTAACCAGAATCAGTCTAGAGAGTAACATAAATGACCCAAAGGAGCTGAAAAACACAAGAACTTCATAATGCAACCACAAGTATCAATAACCAAATAGACCAAAAAGAATTTCAGACCTTGAAGACCATCTTGATGAAATAAGACAGGCACACAAGATTAGAGAAAAAAGAAAAAGAAATAAATAGACAAAGAAAAGGCCTTCAATAAAATTCAACTTCTTTTCAGGTTAAAAACCCTCAATAAATTAGGTATTGATAGGACATGTCTCTAAATAAGAACCATTTATGACAAACCTACAACCAGTATCATACTAAACGGGCAAAAGCTGGAAGCATTCCCCTTGAAAACCAGCCTAAGACAAGGATGGCCTCTCTCACCATTCCTATTCAACATTGTATTGGAATTTCTGGCTAGGGCAATCAGGCAAGAGAAAGAAATCAAGGGTATTTAAATAAAAAGGAAGTGAAACTGCCTCTGTTGTGTATCTAGGAAACTCCATTGTCTTACCCCAAAAGCTTCTTAAGCTGATAAGCAACTTCAGCAGAGTCTCAAGATAGGAAAATCAATGTGCAAAAATCACATGCTTTTCTATACACCAACAATAGACAAATAGAGAGCCAAATCACAGAGGACCTCCCATTTACAATTGCTACGAAGATAATAAAGTAACTAGGAATACAGGTAACAATGGAAGTCAAGGACATCTTCAAGGAGAACTACAAACCATTGCTAAAGGAACTAAGAGGACACAAACAAATGGAAAAACATTCCATGCTCTTGGATAGAAAGA
Source organism: Alouatta palliata (assembly GCA_004027835.1). NCBI lineage: Eukaryota > Metazoa > Chordata > Mammalia > Primates > Atelidae > Alouatta > Alouatta palliata. The sequence continues at coordinate 14,724 of PVKV010032829.1, forward strand.
ATCAATATTGTGAAAATAGCCCTACTGTGTAATTTATAGACTCAATGCTTTTCCCATTAGACTACCATTTACATTATTCACAGAATTAGAAAAAGACTTAAAATTCGTATGGAACCAAAATAGAGTCCTTACAGCCAAGATGATCCTAAGCCAAAAGAACAAAGCTGGAGGCATAACACTGAGTTCAAACTATACAAGGCAACAGTAACCAAAACAGCATGGTACTGGTACAACAACAGACACATAGATCAATGTAACAGAACAGAGACCCCAGAAATAAGATCGCACATCTACAACCATCTGCTCTTTGACAAACCTGACAAAAACAAGCAATTCGGGGAAAGGATTCCCCATTTAATACATGGTGTTAGGAAGACTGGCTAGCCAGATGCAGAAAATTGAAACTGAACCCCTTCCTTACACCTTCTACAAAAATTAACTCAAGATGGATTAAAAACTTAAGCGTAAAACCCAAAACCATAAAAAGCCCAAGAAGAAAACCTAAGCAATACCATTCAGGACATAGGCACAGGCAAAGATCTTGATTTTATGACAAAAACATCAAAAGCAATTTTAACAAAAGCCAAAATTGACAAATGGGATCTAATTAAAGAGCTTCTACACAGCAAAAGAAACTATCATCAGAGTGAACAGGCAAACTACATCATTTTTGCAGTCTATTTACCATTAATAAAATGTTCTTCCTCTGCATCCTTGCTGTAAGCTTTGACCTCAGCCTTGGATAGACCCACCCTCCTTCACCCTGCAAAAAATTCTATTTTTCTTTTCATCTTGGTCCATTTATCCTCTCTGCTTCACCAACAGTTCACCTCTCATTTCTTTCTTCAATGTCTTCTGAAACCCTAGATTATTTTGAGTGGTTGTGTTAATGCCCTCAGTCTCGGCTATTCCGTAACAAACTCTCCTTACTTAGAATTTAATCTTCCTGTCTACTAGCAATCGTAAACAGGCTTAAGGCTAGTCTCCTTTCCCCCCAACTCATACTTAAGATCAGATGCAGGTTTATATTTTGACATATTAACTGATGCCTTCCCTCATTCTTGGAAGCTATATATGTATACTTCCTCAAGTGTGCTACTATAAAAATACAATGAAAAGGACACCAAGGGTCAAATATTGTGTTTCTCAGTAATTATCTGGAACCTACTGACGAGATTAGAGCCTTGGATTGAAAACTCCTTAGTATATTATATACCAATGACATTATCTATCTCATAAGACCTGGGGAGATTGCATAATATAGACACAGTTTGATTCATTCCAAAGAAAATATTTTTCAACTTCCAGCTGTGCAACTGGAACAGGAACAGTACCGTAGTGGATTATGGTAAAACATGGTCATTGTGAGCTTCTGACAAAGTACTGCATCATTCTATTCCCACTCTGAAACTAAGTTTCAGAAACACTGAATAGGTTTGGAAGAATTCCATAGTTAAGGTATACCTTGCTTGTTAGTATATAGTCTGGGAAGTCAAATCTTGTCAGTCACCCCCTCCTTCCCATCATAACACTAGAACAGTAGGGTAGGCATGAATGAGTCAGGTGTCAAAGCAGGTAAGACTGAAAGGATGCTTCTGGGTACTCTACACACCCTTAAATTGGTATAAAAAGGATGCAAGAAAGGACATGATATCTAAGGGCTTCATTGGACCCCAATCACCTTTGGTGGTCATATGGGAATAGAGCACAACAGATGGAATAATTAGTTTTATCAGGAGACTTCAAGAGAGGATGAACATAGGCCTGTTATCCCCGATTTCTGGATGTGAATAAGTCCCTTTAAGTTTAAAGCTTGGTATGCCATTGTGACCAATGCTATTAAATGTTTTAATTGATGCTTTGACCTCATAACTTTTTGACCTGCTTAGCTGCAATGACTTGAATCAATTTGCATCCATGCTCATGGCCAGTTCATGTCTTCTCACCTACCTTGAATCATCCTACCCCATAGATCAAACACACTGAATTGCTCCCTTAAACAACAGTATACTATTCTTGAAACTTCTGTCCCCTTTTTAAAATTGAAGTATTTTTTATCTACAATGTGACAGGTATCACATGAGGTTAGATTGGATAATGATTTAGTTTCTGCATTTCTATAGCTTATTGTCTCCTCAAGAAGATGAACAACAAATAAGAGATGACAACATTTTACATGCTAAGGTAGAAATAAAGTTACCTGCAAAAGAATTAAGGCTAAGCTACAGGAAGTTCTTTCTGAAGAGATGAAATTCAAGGTATGATCTAAAAGATGAGATCTCTTAAAAGGGAAGAAAGAATAGAATTACAGATAGAAGGCACAAGATGCACAAAGAGAAATAGGGGAAGTTAGTGCTAAATGAACTTAGTGGTCAAAGAGGGATCAGGGGTAAGCCACAGTAGAGATGCTACACTAAATGTAATATAGATGCTTTTACAGGCTTTGGGTAGAAAGAAAGATAGAGATATAATCTAATTGTGTTCTATAAAGATCTCTATGGCTCCTGTCACATGAAGGAGGGCAAGAGAAGCAATGTGAAGACTCTAGTGCCTCATCCATTTATTTTAAACTCTTAACTTACCTTGGTAGTGGCTATAACCTCACCATCAGGTAAATCCCCTTCTCTCACTCACTGTTGATCATAGTTGCTTTATTAATTGTTAGTCCCGATTTTACCCAGCCTCCCATTCCTTTAGTTCCCTTTTTGATTGCTACAGAATTCCTGAAGCGGTCATATAACCCAGCCCTGTAGGGCCTCAGGACACACCATATTTCATCATGTACCCTTTCCTGCTTTGCTCAAATGTTATGGCAATAAGTCCCCCTCCTCCTTTAAAAACTGACCCCTAAATATTTGCTTTTGAGATAATTGGCTACCAACATCCCTAAGATTTTAATTCTCTTCCCTTCTCATTCACATACAGACATATAGATAAATATGGCAGGCAAAAGGCATTAGAATCAAAGAGTCGACCTTGAAGCTAGTCTCAGGCCTGTTTCTGACTTTAGTATGTGATAGAACCACCTGGATGAGCCTGTTATAACATGCAAGTTGCCAGGTAATTCTGATGCAAGTATACAGAGGACTACAATTTTGAGAAACTAAATTCTAGGCTCAGCTTTACCACTGATTGAGTAGCCTTGAGTACATTAAGGCACATGTCTGAGCATTCATTTCTTATATCAAAATAAAGTAGATTACACTGGTTATTCTCTAAGGATACTCTCAGCACTCAGTCTCCTATTCTGTGTCTAGAATCTAAAGAAGGCTAGGAAAAAAATGCAAACATGATAAAATGATAAAATGTAAAAGCTAAGAAGAGTTACTAAAAATTAGCAAACACTTATCCTTACCTTCTCCAAGGTTTGATAAAAAATAACATGTTATATATACTTGTCATCAAATAAAAGGAAAGGAACTTTATCTTAGCCTAAAGTGTAAGTTAAAAATTTTCAATCTGAGGTCCACAGGGACAAGATAAAGAAGCCCATGGTCTGAATTCAGAGATCCCTGAACTTGGGTAAGAAAAAACCAAAAACCTCTTATCTTTATTTTCTGCAAAGTCTAATTGAAATTTATTATTTTATGATTTTAGACAAGTATAATTAAGAATACTTGAGATTTGACAAACCTGACAAAAACAAGCAATGGGGAAAGGAGTCCCTGTTTAATAAATGGTGTTGGGAAAATTGACTAGCCATGTGCAGAAAGCAGAAACTGGACACCTTCCTGACACCTTACAATAAAACTAACTCCAGATGGATTAAAGACTTAAACATAAGACCTAACACCATAAAAACCCTAGAAGAAAGCCAAGGCAAAACCATTCAGGACATAAGCATAGGCAAGGACTTCATGACCAAAACACCAAAAGCATTGACAACAAAATCCAAAATAGAAAAATGGGACCTAATCAAACTCCACAGCTTTTTCACAGCAAAAGAAACAGTCATTAGAGTGAATCAGCAACCAACAGAATGGGAAAAAAATTTTTGCAGTCTACCCATCTGACAAAGGGCTGATATCCAGAATCTACAAAGAGCTAAAACAGATATACAAGAAAAAAACAAACCAGCCCATTCAAAAGTGGGCGAAGGATGTGAACAGACACTTTACAAAAGAAGACATACATGAGGCCAACAAACATATGAAAAAATGCTCATCATCACTGGTCATTAGAGAAATGCAAATCAAAACCACATTGAGATACCATCTCATGCCAGTTAGAATGGCGATCATTAAAACATCTGGAGACAACAGATGGTGGAGAGGATGTGGAGAAATAGGAACACTTTTACACTGTTGGTGGGAGTGTAAATTAGTTCAACCATTGTGAAAGACAGTGTGGCCATTCCTCAAGGACCTAGAAATAGAAATTCCATTTGACCCAGCAATCCCATTACTGGGTATATAGCCAAAGGATTATAAATCATTCTACTATAAGGACACATGCACACGAATGTTCATTGCAGCACAGTTTACAATAGCAAAGACCTGGAACCAACCCAAATGCCCATCGATGATAGATTGGACAGGGAAAATGTGGCACATATACATCATGGAATATTATGCAGCCATCAAAAATGATGAGTTCGTGTCCTTTGTAGGAACATGGATGAACCTGGAAACCATCATTCTCAGCAAACTGACA
>PVKV010032830.1:0-19375 GCA_004027835.1 Alouatta palliata
CTGTCACCCTCCACCCTGTCACCCTCCACCACTGTCACCCTCCACCCCCACCCTCCCTCCTGATGCTCCACTGCCATCAACACTGTCCCCAGCCCCCACTGGCAATCACTGATGTGTTTGCTCCTATAATTTTGTCATCTCTAGAGGGTACCATGAGTACGTTGTTAGCTGCAGGCCTGTCATAAATGGCCTTTATTGGAGCCAGTGAGTGCCCTGGTTTGCCCATGATATTTTATCCTGAATGGATGTTAGATTTGGTTGATTGTTTCTTACTCTGTCTGTTAAAATCATCATATGTCTTCCTCTTCTTTATTCAGTTGATACGGTGAATTCTATTTTGAACATTACATTCCTGCTATAAATCTTACTTGGTCATTATTTATTATCCTTTTTACATTTAAAGTGAATTTCTTATAAAGAGTTTACAGTCAGGTCCTACTTAAAAAATAAATGCTCTTTTAATTGTCTCTTTTAATAAATATGTTTGGATCACTTATATTTAATATAATTATTGATATGGTTAAGTTTTGTTTTACTATTTTTTAAAAATTTGATTTCTGTTTGGCCCCTTTGATTTGTGTTTCACCATTCTGACTTTATTGCTTTCCTACAGATGATGTTAATTCAGTGTTCTAAAATAGTCTAAAATAGTCCACGCTTTTCTTCCCTATGATCTCTGTTTTTTGAAATCAAGGCTGATTGTTATATCTAGTGTCCAACACTCTGGAATTATATAATTGTTTTCCTCATTGGATATTTCATGTCTCTCTCTATTTCTATGATTTTCTGTGAATTAAAGTGGGGTCTAGATGCCTTTGTAGGCTCATGGTAAACATTTTTGGCAGGAATTCTCCTAGACTGTGCTGTGTACTTTGTATCTCATGCCATCTGGAAGCACATAACATCTGGCTGTCCCAGGTGGAAAGTGGCACGCTCTCCATCATGAAGACGTACCATCCTTTTGCAATCAGCGAGGCATCTCTGCAGGGACTCTTCGGAACCTTGCAAGTATCCTATTTCTCAGTTGCCATTCCTCTAAGGCTTTTAGCATTCATTGCTGCTCATCTGAATCAATTGTTACATTGGATAATTTTTTTAAATTGCTCTATAGATTGAAAGGATCTATTTATTTAAAAGGAATGTATAGGTACTACCACTACTTGGTAGAAAGTATTACTCACATAGGTTCATGTGGGACAGCAGTCCTGGTCTCATGTACTGTGGGTGTCTGTAAGTGAATCAAGGTAGTTGGAGGCAGGAGGAAAATAAGTTGGCCCAGTGGACTGGTTTTATAAAAGATTCAAGGCATTCATAAACCCTCCGCCTTCCTTCCGCTGTCACCATGACAACAGAAGCAAGCCTGGCTGAAACCTTGTCATTTCATTAGGGCTTCTTATGCTTATGCTCCCAGTTTCATTGGGAGGAAAATCCTTAACACTTATGATATTCATATTAAATACAAATGCCAAGGGGCTGGAGGAAGGGGTGGCTTGTAAAGATGTGTGCTGCGAACTCCATTTGGCCAGGGATGACCTCATGGCTGTTTTCTTTTTCTTTATTTAAAATAACGAGGTTATTATCTGCTACAATAGCTAATTCCTTGTTATTTTAAAAGTGTGGGTTTTCTTTTCTTTAAACCGCTCCACTGTATTATACTAATTGGATAGAGTGCATGTAAAAAGAAATAAAAGATTTACCTCCTTGGAGAAATTAACCAACCAAGTGCAGACCAAACCAGTCTGGGAGGCTTCCGTTTTGGGGACAGGATGGAGCAGACACACCTTTCCCTATGTTTTTCACTAAGTAAAGCTAAAATCCAATCCCCAGCCATTATGTATACACAAAATAGAAAACTGCAAGGCAGGGCTACCAGGGACTTCAGGACTGAGGAATGTCCCAGGGTTCAGTTCACTTGGCTTTCTTTTTTACTTGTGTATCCTGGGCTGCCTTCTGGAGCAGCTAGTAACCCCCAACACCAGTAAGCCAGACAAGAAAAGCTGCCCCCTCTAGTCAGAGGGCCAGGAAATGGACAGCCTAACAAGATAGGGTGATCCCTTTTAGGCAAAACTCCAGCTAAACCCCATAGAAAAGCTGCAGCTTACCCTTGGTAAACTGTAGTTTTTAAGGCAAAGACTTAGTTTTTGCCTAGGCAGCTGCAGCTGACCCCAGCATCAGCTCTCTAGGGGGGAGCCTGAGTCCCCTGCCCCACCCAGCAGTAATAAGGTACCCCACCGGCAGTTTTGACATTATGCTACTGTTAGGTAAAGGGCAATCAATCATTGGGAAAATTGGATAAAGGATACATAGGGCCTCTCTGTGCTATTTTTGCAACTTCTTGTTGTTTCAAAATGAAAACTTAAATAAAAATGGCCAGCCTGTTTGGTGACATTTTTCCTTTTTTATCTGGGGGCCCCGTAGTCACCTTGATGTCCATTGAATGGGTCTGGTGTCTTGTGGCAAAAGAACTGGAATGAAGAGCTGCTTGTCTGAGGTTGCACCCGGGCTTGATTCCTTCCCCTTCCCTCTTCTGCTTCCCACACTTCCTGACAGCTTTCCCTGTAGGGGGCCCTTCCTTGATGAGTCACATGCAGGTGAATCTTATTACCAGAGTCCACTTCGGGGGAATGCACCTCAAGACCATTCTTAAATAAAAGGTGAGAAAATATCACTTGAGGCTAGGAGTTTGAGGCCAGCCTGGGCAACAGAGCAAGACCCCCCCTACCCACCCCATCTCCACAAAAAATTTATGTAAGAAAATTAGCCAGACATGGTGGCGCATGCCAGTAGTCCCAGCTAGCTGGGAGGCTGCGGAAGGAGTATCGCTTGAGCCCAGGAGGTCCAGGCTGCAGTGAGCCACGCTCCCACTGCTGCACTCCAGCCTGGGCAACAGAGCCAGACTCTGGGAAAAAAACAAAGGTGGGTGAGAAAATAGAAAATAGATTTAGCCCTGAGGAATTGGTCCCCATGGTGGGAAAGTTGCCTAAATAGACACAAATTCCAGAAATTCTTTCCTTAGATTATGATTTGATGTTATTAATAGAAGATATAGCTTAGAGCAAATCCTCAAAACCCAACAGTATTGTTTACAACATGAAGGCTTTCTAAGAGTCAAAATATTCTATTCTAAAGAAAAGTCAAGAGAGAGTTCTCAACATGGAGTCACTGGGGAGCTGTGCAGGCCCCTCCCTTTCCCCCGCCAGGCCTGCCACAGGCCGAGCAGCCAGGGGGTCCTGGGACCTCGCAGGAACTCTAGGGCCCCACATGATTGGGCCCCAGTGCACCAGGAGGGCACCGAAACTTCAGGGGGCGCCAGCATCCCCACTGGTACCTTATTTTTGTAAAATTATCTCCATGTGGGACTTTGTTTTTCTTTAAGTTCTGGGACACATGTGCAAACGTGTACATTTGAAACCAATGAGAACAAAGAGACAACATACCCGAATCTCTGGGACACAGCTAAAGCAGTGTTAAGAGGAAAATTTATAGCCCTGATGCCCACATCAGAAAGCTAGAAATATCTCAAATCAACACCCTAACATCACAATGAAAACAACTAGAGAAGCAATAGAAAACAAATCCAAAAGTTATTAGAAGACAAGACATAGCTAAGATGGAGAAGAGGCACTTGGCCTTTGGGGTTTTCAGGGTTTTTCATTGATTCTTTCTCATCTTCATGAGTTTATCCAGTTTTGGTCTTTGAGGCTGCTGATCCTTGATGAGGTTTTTGTGGAGACTTTTCTGTTGATGCTGCTGTGGCTGCTTTCTGTTTTTTTGTTTTTTTTTTTTTCTTTCAATAGTCCCATCCCTCTCTGTAGGGTTGCTGTGGTTTGTTTGAGGTTCACTTGAGGCCCTATTCATCAGGTTCACTCCTGCACCTGGAGATGTCACTCAGGGAGGCTGGAGAACAGCAAAGATGGGTGCCTGCTCCTTCCTCTGGCATCTCTGACCCCAAGGGGCACCAACCTGATGCCAGTAGGAACACTCCTATATAGGGTGTCTAACAGCCCCTGTTGGAGGGTGTCACCCAGTTGGGTGGCACAGGGAGCAGGACCAGTTTAACAAAGCACTTTGGCTGTCCCTTGGTGGAGGAGGTGGCTGTGCTGGGGGAAAACCCACTCTTCTGGGCTGCTCAGATTCCTCAGAACTAGTAGGAGGAAAGACTAAGTCTGCTGGTCTGTGGAGATTATAGCTGCCCCCCCCCCATGGGCTCAGGCCCAGGGAGATCAGAGTTCTGTCCCTGAGTGGCGGAGTAGGGACCTGAGGGCCGCACACGATTGGGCCCCAGTGCACCAGGAGGAGTGGCGGAAGCTCCTGCAGGGAGGCCCTGCCCAGTGAGGAGGGATGGCTCAAGGTCAGGCCTGAAGACGCCCTCTGACTGCAGTCTGCCACTGCCGCTGTGTTGAGCTGGGGCAATACCTCTTGGAATCCAGCTGTCCAGTCTCCCTGGTTCCAGTTGGGGGAAAAGTACAACCTGGAGCTACAGAGATGTGTGGGACATTTTTAAACGCCTCTGGTTGGTTGCTTTCTCCCCTCTTGTTGCCAAAATGAGTCCAAGGAAGCTCCTGAGCATCTCCAACCCTCACGCCCATGCTGCCCCACTCTGCAGTGTGGCAGATGGCAGAGGACACGGTTCCTGTCCCTCCTAAGTGCCTGGAAGAGTCAGAAAGTGAAGCAAAAGCCATGCTAGACACCAGCGGGGGCATCTGACACCCAGTAAAAGGTGTTTCATTCCTCCGGGGGAATACAGTTTAAGACAAAACATTTTCACAGACAGGCAGGTGGAGGGGATGAAGAAATTTGACTCAGTGGTCGTGTCAGCTCGGAGAGGTGTGTGGGTGCGTCTGAGCGACGTGCCTGCTTGCTGGCATGGCAACGGCTCCACTCTGGTTTTCTTTCCCTCAGAACCTCCCGACAATGGTGCAGGTAAAGAACCTGGGCTTGCTTTTTGTTTCTTCTTGTCTCAAGCACAGTGGGCTTCTCTTGCTCCTTAGACCCAGGCCCAGCTGGACTTGTGCAGGTAGGGGCCATGAGAGCGGGTAGGAGACATCCTCTGGAAAAACGTGAGCAGATCGCTGAAATCAGCAGTTTCCAATGACTGGATGTCAACAGCATAACAAGAACTTTATATATATATATATATATATATGTAATATGTGTATAAGATCTCATTTAATTTTTTATTATATACATTTTATAGTGCAGAAAATCAAGACTTCAGGATTAACTTGCCCAAATTCAGTTAAGTAGGGAGGGGGAGCTGGGATTCCAGCCCATTTTGTCTGTTTACAAAGCCCTACATCTACTCCTTGCACAGGACTGGTAGGACTAGCATGGAACTCCTTTTCGTCCACCTAAAAGAGAAGCCACAGGACGGGGCTCTGACGTGTCAGCCCTTTTCTCCAGTTCCCACTAGGGACCCCAGCCAGCTTCAGTTTCCACGATTGATTTGTTGTAAATAAAAGCTTGGGGCTGTGCAGTCAGGGATTTCACTGAGCACCCATCCCTGCTCTGGCTATGAAGGCAACTGTCTCCTGACAAGGAAAAAGTTGAGCTTGTATTTGGATCGATGTGTTTGTGACTTAAAGACAGCATCAACTAAGAACTGGAACAAAATGTCCCCTGTGCTCTGAAATTCCACAGTTATGAAATATGTCTGAGCCTCCACAGCACTGACGAGGTTACCTTTGAATATACAGACACAACCATGTGGAATCCCAGTCGATTTCTTGCTGGACTGTTATAAAACGCTGTTTACCGTCATGTTGTTTTTTTAATGTTTGCTTTCCATTCTCATCCAGACTGCACCAAGCTGGTGACTGACCTACTTTTGCTGCAGTGCTGGGTTTGCTTTTAATTACAGCAATTACAATGCCCAGTTCACTGGCATCATCCCCAGGATGCCTGGGGTTTTCTTCATGTTATCATTACCCAGATTACACAGCTTTTGTGCCAACATGAAGCCTGCTAATGACCCAGGGGTGGGGCTGGCAGGACTACAGACGCCTTCGAGGTCAGTGCAAGTCTGTTTTCAGGGCTTCTCCGGTGGCCGCTGCTGCGCTGACTCCACTGTGGAGAGCTGACACTTGGGCTGCCCTGCTCATGTCCTGGACAAGGGAGACCCAGCTTTAAGGAGAGCAAGCCATTTGAGTTCTAAAAAACAGAGTTTTCAGAGTGAAACTAAAATCTTGCCAGAAAGAATTCATTTCCAGATGCCCTGTTTTTCCTTCTTTCTCTTCTCCCTTGCTGCCTTCCTTCTCTTCGTATTGTTAATGTCTATCTTAGTTGCCTCAAGTGGACATAATAAATGTATCACAGACTGGATGGCTTAAACAAGATTTATTTCTTGCAGTTCAGGAGTCTGGAAGTCCAAGACCAAGGTGCCAGCAGATTCGGTGCCGGTGAGGGCCACCACCTCCTTCACAGATGGCCGTCTTCTCATTGTACCCTCACATGGTGGACAGCACAGAGAGGGGCAAGGTCTCTCCTGTATCTTCTTACAAGGGCACTAATCCCACTCATGAGGGGCCCATCCTCATGACCTAATCACCTTCCAAAGGTTTCACGTCCTAACACCATCCCACTGGGGATTCGGCCTCAACATATGAATTTTGGCGATACCCAAATACTCAGTTAATGGTAGTACCCAAATTCAAAACATCTATTGAGCAACCTGTATAGGAGAACCAGCAGTAATAGCAATAGGTACCATTTACAGCGATTGTACTATAGGCAAGAATTAACTCCGTTCATCTTCCTGTCAATCCTAAGAAGTCGGGATTCTTATTAACCCTGCTTTTCAGATAGGAAAACTGTGGCAGATGAAGATAGGTTAACTAATCTTTCTGAGTTGCAGGAGCACGCTTCTGATGCGGGTGAACTGCAGCCCCCGCAGTGAGCTCTCCCACGCCGGGGTACAGTAGCGCGCCAGTGTAGACAGATGCCAGGGCGTGGCCTCCACCCCCAAAGAGCTCATGGGAGGCTGGGAGTCTAACAGCACAAAATCACGACGCTTTACACTCAGTGGGAAACCAGCCCCAAATTAATTAAATGGATAGTATAGAAAAGAGGGTGGTGATTAACGCTTCTTATTCTTCTGGTTTGGTGAAGCACACGTAGGCAAATGTAATTAATTCTCACCTCCGCAATAGGGCCTGGGATGACTCAGTCATCGAGGTGCAGAGTTGATTTCGGATGCTTCTTACAGGAAAGCTGAGCTTGTAACCCTGCCTAACAAAATTCCGTTTTCAAGTTTCAAGCCCCTTCCAGAAGGAAACACTAATTTACTTAGAAATCCTTGATATGCTAATTACAAATCACTCTCACCTACTCATTAGAGTAACTCCCCCAAGGAATTTCCCCTTCCTTTAACTCCATACTAATTACAGGTCTGTTCTTGAAGAACGGCAGAATGGTAAAGAATGAGGCGATCTGGCTTTGAACCCAGACCCTTCCATTCACTGACTAATTTGGGACAAGCTGCTTAGCTTTTGTGAGTCTCAGGTTTTTTACCTGTAAAATACTGATAACTGTCTTCTCTGCTCTGCAGGCTGTGAAGAAGAAATGACGGCCGGTTCCTCTGAAGGGGCCAGGGCGAGTCTGCAATACGCATTGGTGGTTGGCACTCATGCACCTGGATTTTGAGTCTTCATGAATTCCAAGTGCTCTCCTTCTAATAAACACAAATACGATAGGGTCTTTCTTGTTTCTTTCATTACTCATACAGATTTCTTTCAGTAGAAAAGTCTGTCTGTTACTGTGCAGTGATTTTCCTGGTATTTCATCGAAGTTGCTTTAATTATAAAATGGTGAGGTTGATTTCAGAAGTGAGACTAGAGATTTCTCTCCACATCAGTAGTCAGAAAGGAATGTGTCTTCTCCCATGCGTCACATGAATCAGACTAGTTTTTCTTTTTTTATTATACTTTAAGTTCTGGGGTACATGTGCAGATCGTGCAGGTTTGTTACAGAGGTATACACAGGCCATGGTGGTTTGCTGCATACACCGCCCCCCCTCACCGTCACCTACATTAGGTATTTCTCCTAATGCTATCCTGCGCCTCACCCCTGCTATCCCACTCCCCGACAGGCCCTGGTGTGAGATGCTCCCCTCCCTGTGTCCATGTGTTCTCATTGTTTAACACACGCCTATGAGTGAGAACATGCAGTGTTTGGTTTTCTGTTCTTGAGTCAGTTTGCTGAGAATGATGGTTTCCAGCTTCCTCCATGTCCCTGCAAAGGACATGAACTCATCCTTTTTTATGGCTGCATAGTATTCCATGGTGTATATGTGCCACATTTTCTTTATCCAGTCTATCATTGATGGGCATTTGGGTTGGTTTCAAGTCTTTGCTATTGTAAACAGTGCCGCTATGAACATATATGTGCATGTGTCTTTATAGTAGAATGAATCAGACTAGTTTTTCAAAGGCTGTAAGGAATTCTGTGGTTTACTGATACATCTTTTCTTCTTTGCTACTCAGAAGAGCAGTTCCCTTGCTTTTTAGGATATTTGAAAAGAATGACCTTTAGTTCACTAAGTGGCTCATGTGACCATCTGCTCCATGAAACACGGACTCGTCAGACACCACAGCTGCATACTTTCGTCTTTCATTCCGAGTGGGAGGAAAGGCCAGTGTTGGGGGAGAGTTCGGCGGGCCTCACAGAAGGTAAAGCAAAGTGCCGACGGACGCAAAGACAGGGAGAACCAAGCCTTGCCGAGAGGAAGAGGAAGAGCTTCGTGGGAGAGGTTTGCTTGGTGCAGGACTGGAAGACTGAGAAGGGTTCTGGCAGCCTGAAAGGAGAAGGTGGAAAATGTCACACGAGTATTAGCGAAAACACAGATGTGAGAGGCTGCAGTGCATGCTCAGGCACTGAGACAAGAGTGAGCTCTTCATAGGGAGAGCAGCTGCAGAGCCAAGACCCCTGGCTGCAGGCCACACAGCGGCTACGATAGGAAGGCGCTGGAATACGGGATTTTACTGGCAGGAAATGCTGGACTATCAACAGGTTCTGAGAAATGGCATTCTTCCGAGAGCTTTTTTGTGGGCCAGGCATTGCCAGCTCCACAGCACTGTTCCTGCTATCTCTCAACTTCAAGTCCCCAGATAACACAAGCAGCAGGACAGGGTTCCTGGGAGGACATTAAAGGTCCACCTGCTCAGATCTGCTAGCACGCGTCCCAGAGACAGCTAAGCTGACACCCAAGGAAGTCAGGAAAGAGGTGGGCGAAGCCAGGAAAACAGGTCAGGGTCGATGGAGCAGAATGTGCAGAACCGCGTTGGTGAGAGGGAGCTTGGTGCGTTTGGGAGGCTGATGAAGGTTCAGGGTGAAACGACGGGAGAGAAGCAGGTGATGGGCCGAGGGGCAAGCATGGTCGGATCACCATGGGCAGTGTGAGGCACAGCAAGGGTGTATGTTGCATTTCAGGAGGCATTTTCTTTGACGGAGTTTCACTCTTGTCATCCAGGCTGGAGTGCACTGGCAAGATTTCAGCTCACTGCAACCTTTGCCTCTCAGGTTCAAGTGATTCCCCTGCCTCAGTCTCCTGAGTAGCTGGGATGACAGGTGCCTGCCATCACTCCTGGATAATTTTTTTTTTTTTTTTTTTTTGTATTTTTAGTAGAGACAAGGTTTCACCATGTTGGCCGGGCTGTTTTCAAACTTCTGACCTCAGATGATTCCCCTGCCTCAGCCTCCCAAAGTGATGGGATTGCAGGTGTGAGCCACTGTGCCCAGCCCAGCATTGATTCTAAGGAGGAAAATGGCACTTTCAGCTCCTGCATTTCAGAAATGGGCCATGAAATGAAGCACGTGTCTGAGGGAGACAAACGCAGTGGAATGGACTCGCTTCAGTACAGGTGGAGTTGGTAGCAATTAGTCGAGCACGAGAGGAAACGAACAAATTAAAACCAGGTGCAAAGGGTCCTGCCTTTGCAATGGGATAAACGGCGGTGCTGCGGCCCGACTTAGGGGCGAAGGCGAGGGTACGTTTATCTCTTGGTACATGGAGCTTGAAGTTTCTGAGACATTCAGGGATGGGTCTGTGGTAGCAACCCTGGCTTGAGACTTGTTAGCAAATAGATGGGAGCTGGAAACAAGAAAGGGAATAAAACAACGCAACGAATGTGGACCATGAAATGGGTTCAAGATGTCTGCGGAGGCAAGGCTGGCGGTGGGACTGTGGTCCTGGAAGCAGGAAGAACGTGCGGTGAGTTGAGCAGACACGGGGGACCGGCACTCCACCTACACGTCACCCTTTCTCCCGCGTGAGACATTGGAAGATACGCAAACAAGCGGCAGAAACATTTTCCAGATGCCCTAGCAACTAAGGCCTGGAATCATCATTAGCTTCCGCAGTCAGGTGGTGTGCACGGCCGCAGGAGGGCCGCGGTCAGGTGGGTGTGCACGGCCGCAGGAGGGTCGAAGTTAGGTGAGTGTGCACGGCCGCAGGAGGGCCGCGGTCAGGTGGGTGTGCACGGCCGCAGGAGGGTCGAAGTTAGGTGAGTGTGCACGGCCGCAGGAGGGCCGCGGTCAGGTGGGTGTGCACGGCCGCAGGAGGGCCGCGGTCAGGTGGGTGTGCACGGCCGCAGGAGGGCCGCGGTCAGGTGGTGTGCCTGGTGAGGGCTTCGTGCATTGCAGATGGTGCCTTCTGACTGTGTTCTCACATGGCTAAAGGGGCAAGGGAGCTTTTATGAGGGCACTCATCTCCAAAGCCCCCACCTTCCAATACTGTCACCTTGGTGGTTAAGATTTCAACATACACATTTTGGAGAGACACAAATATTTAGTCCACAGCAGTCCCTCTGTACAAGAGCTTTGTTGAAAATGAAGTCAGTGAAGACTGTGTTGGGGAGAGGGTGAAGAGGACTAACATGACATAAAGCGTTTCACATGAAACATCTGGATTGAACATGCTTCCTCCTGGAGAGTCTTCATTTCCTTTCCGTGGCTACTGTGTCCACTCTGCCCTTCTCGTGTGCTTTGGCCAACCCACACAGAGCCCCTGACTCTCTCCAGACACCCCACTCCCTTCTCAGACCCGCTCCCTGTCTCCAGCAGTGACTGAGCATGGGGGAAGCCTTGATCTCCACGTTTGCACCCACCATTAGGTGTGCTTCATTAGCTCTGCGTAAATCAGCCAATCAGGCTTCCGGGATCAGCTCTTCCTAGATGCATGAACCTTGATAAAGAACAAAAAAAGTTTGCTTGTCATACCTTCACACTCACATAAGGAATTTCTTAACATACACTGAATAAGAATATGAATAATATGCATTTCATTAATCACGTAAGAAGACTGTAGTAAATACTTGGGTTAATTGGTATAGCATTTGAACTTTTACTCATAATGTTTAGTGCTTCCTTGTAAGTAACTGGGTAGTGGAGAGAAAAGTCATTAGGATGTGGAGGTCAAGAAACAAAGAGGCTGAGTTTTAGATGGTGTGTTAGGCAGTTCTTGCATTGCTATAAATGAATATCTGAGACTGGGTAATTTATGTACAAAAGACATTTAATTGGCTCATGGTTTGGCGGTCTGTACAGGAATTATGGCACTGATATCTGCTTCTGGTGAGGCCTCAGGAAACTTACGATCATGGTGGAAGGCAAAGCGGAAGCTAGCTACCACCTGGCAAGAGGAAGAACAGGGAGAAGGGAGGAAGAGCCAGCTCCTTTAAACAATCAGCTCCCACATGAACTCACAGAGCAAGAACTCACTTATCATGGGGAAGGTACCAAGCCATTCATGAGGGATCCACTCTCATGACCCAAACGCCTCCCACCAGCCCTAACCTCCAACCTTGGGAGTCACATTGCAACATGAGATTTGGAGGGGACAAAACACCCAAGCCACATCAGCTGGGTCATGCATGAGAATGGTGAGGGACCCAGGTTGACAGTGTCATTGTGGGTGGCGAGGAGGATGGTGGACCCAGAGCTGATGTGATCAATGGGTAAGTGGGAGAGAGGACACAAGGTGGCCAAGCTTTGAATGGTTGGATGAGAAAAGGGAGGCTTTTGGATGATAGTTAGGGAGTGATAGCTTCTATGAAAATGGCACTGGGGGAGAGAGAAAGCCCCTCACTATACTTATGTTCGGGAGACTGTCCCAGCACCAGGAGGGGAACATGTGTTGACCTCATGTGGACCAAGTGTTTTTACTAATAATATTTCATTTAATCCTTAGTGCAATTTGCTAAACTAGATGGATATAATTCTTCCAATTCATTGATAAAAGTATTTAGGATCAGAGGCGTTCAATAGCATTTTCAGGATTGTGGCAAATGGGTTTTCCACTTGTTAGAACTTTCCACCATACCATGTTAGTCCAGTTTTGAGCCCGTGGGAACCCGGAGAGCTAGGAAGTGTGCTGGGGAGGCACGGGGTATAGTGGTCAGAACCTGGACAGACCTGAGCCTTGGTCTTCATCGAGCCTGAGCTCCTTCACATGGTCCTGGTGAAGACACAATCAGACTATGTCTGTGAAGCCTTTGTCTTGTTCTTGGCATATTTTAAATGTTCAATAAATAAGAATTATTGTTGTTACGTAGAGAGAGACTCTGGTGATAATGGCAGGATGGGTGGAGAATACAGCAAGTGGTTCGTTCTTTCTTCATCATTTCAAAATGGAGATTTTTGCCATCAACTCTGGAATTGAAAAGTGAAAATAGAAGTGCACTGACCGTCTCCTCTCCAGCAAGGCTTTGGACAGAGTATTCAGTATTAAGAAAAATGAGTCTGTCTGCCTGGTCCTTCCATCATGTGTCCCACCTGTGGAGTACAGGGGCACCTGTAAGCTGCTCTTGCCACCTGTGCCCCCGGGAACATGTAAGCAAGTGCTTATCGAGCAGCAGGTCCTGAGGAGGTGCCATCTGAGCTGGCTAACAGGACCGACAGCCTCAGAGACCTCTCCATAGCTCTCTCCTCTGATGTCTTCCTCTCGTTTCCTCTCACTTACTGTCTTCCCCTTCAGGAAACCGACTTTTCACTTTTTTTCACCTCTCTGCTGCTTACTATGCGGAAAGTAACTTTTGCTTCCACCTATATGCCTTATTTAAAAATTTAAATTTTCCCCTTTTAAAGCTTGCATGTAAATTGGTTTTAAAAAATTCACCCCAAACTCTACCACTGCCAGACAGATAAATCTGATTATATAGCAATGTTAGAATTATGTCTCACTTCATAAGTCTGTGTGTTGGAAATAAATGGGGACGGGAGGGAGAAAATATTTCTGTCATTGGATTGTCCAAGAAAATCAACAAAAATGGTTATTAATTTGGAAAGTTGCACCCTGAAGAAAAGACAGTAGTGATGTCTTATTAGAGAAAATGATTTGCTGTTGGCATTATTCATGGGAAGCTGAAACATGAATTTGGTGTGCCTTTGTGAGTCTCTATCAGTAACATCTATTGCACTTCACGTAGCATAATTTTAGTTTTGCATTCATTCCACCCAATAATACTCTATCCCTTTTACTTTTATTGGTTCATTTGCATCTCCCGTGCTTTGCTCTCATTTGAGTGCATTAGTGACTAGGGTGATGAGAGTGTAAGGGATGAGGAAGACACACAGGATGTAAATGACAGCGTTTACACGCCAGGTGAGCTCCAGAGCACAAGACACCAAATAATGAAACCAGTGATTTCTGCAGATTCCTCTGGAAATGATGGGGCCATTCCATTTCATTATCTGATACATAAATTTAAATGAGATCATTGTTAGTATTCAGCTCATGTGTTTCCATTTAGAATCTGTGCACACAAAGATCAAAATACCTTGGTTTTTACTCATTAGGAGCTAATTTCAGTTCTTTTCCCACCTTGAACTCTGTATGAATTTAAACGGAGTAGATTTTGGGCTGGTTCACTACCGGTCAACCACTCATCAAAACATCCTTAGGAGAGGTCCTGTCGTAACCACAGATGCCAAATCATGTCTGGTTCCCAGCTGCTTTCATAGCCAGATGTGGCTGGGGACGGTTCGCCCCTTTTGATCTGTATTACATTTGCCATGCTCGTGTGTGGAGACCCATCTTGGGCCAGGCATGGTGGTTCATGTCTGTAATCCCAGGCTGAGGAGGGTGAGGAGGGCAGATCACCTGAGGTTGGGAGTTTGAGACCAGCCTGGCCAACATGGTAAAACCCCATCTCTACTAAAAATACAAAAATTAGCTGGGCATGGTGGTGGGAGCCTGTAATCCCAGGTATCTGGGAGGCTGAGGCAGGAGAAGTACTTGAACCTGGGAAGTGGAAGTGCAGTGATCTGAGACTGCACCATTGCGCTCCAGCCTGGGCGACAGGAGAGAAACTCTGTGTCAATTAAACAAACAAAAAATCTTGCCCTCACTAGAACCTCTCCTTAAGCAAGCCAGTCCTCTTTCCTGAGATTGTAGGTGCTCTTTCTAAATTGTATGTAACAATTCTTGCTCACTGTGGGGTCCGTGGATTCTTGGCTTCTTAAAGATTTGCTGAGAACATCACTGTGGTGATTTCTCAAGGATCTAGAAATAGAAATACCATTTGACTCAGCATTCCCATTACTGGGCATATACCCAGAGGATTATAAATCATTCTGTTATAAAGACACATGCACACGTATGTTCATTGTGGCACTGTTACAATAGGAAAGACCTGGAACCAACCCCAATGCCCATCAGTGATAGACTGGACGAGGAAAATGTGACACATGTACACCATGGAATACTATGCACCCATTAAAAAGGATGAGTTCATGTCCTTAGCAGGGACATGGATGAAGCTAGAACCATCATTCTCAGCAAACTGACACAAGAACCGAAAACCAAACACTGCATGTTCTCACTCATAAGTGGGAACATGGACACAGGGAGGGGAATAGCACACACCAGGGCCTGTTGGGGGTTGGGGGGCTAGGGGAGGGACAGCAGGGGGTGGGGAGATTGGGGAGGGATAACATTAGGAGAAATGACTAATGTAGATGATGAGTGGGGGACGGACGTGGCAAACCACCACGGCATGTGTATACCTATGTAACAGTCCGGCACGATCTGCACATGTACCCCAGAACTTAAAGTATAATAATAAAAGAAAAATAATAATAAAAATAAAAACATCAGTGACATGAGGGAGACTGATAAGTAGGAGAAAAACCATGCAAATTTATTTAACCAGAATCTTCAGAATGAAGACCCAGCTTTTCAGTGAGGAATAGAAACCCATATACCATCCTGAAGTTTGACAGAAAGCGTGGGGGCCTGGATGCTGGTAAAAGAGCTTATGGCAGTGGGGAGAGCAGGAATTCTATCAGGTATAATACATATGTGCTAGGGAGACTGATTGAATCCAGGAACAGAGATCAACTTGTACCTAGTTCTGTCTGGTATTTAAATGACCCTTGGAGATAGTCATTATATTCCTAAAAGGGTCTGTTCAGGTGTGGTCCCATCTTGGTCTTTTCTGCAATAGAAAATGAGATAACAGAGAGGGGAAGGAAAGGCGGTTGTTCTCCTTAGTGGGTCTGGAGCTGACGCAGACGAAGGAATTCAGCTTCCTTGGTGGAGACCGCTGGGGAGCAGGTTAGCGTGATAGCCCTTTGGGCTTCCTCAGTTCAGCACAGCAGCCTGCGTTTTGGGTACGTGGTTTCTGAGCCCCAGCACCACCTACCTCACACTTGTGAGAATAAAAGGCATCAGGAGTGAATGTGCTTTGAAAATGCCACGTTTAAATGAATGAATCTGTTTATCCATGCAGATTTTATGTAAGTGTTCATCCTGGCTGCTTCATTTTTTTTCAGTGATTCTAGGTTTCTCTGTTCTATTCCTTCAAAAGCCCTCCACCCATCTCAATCTAGGAAAACTCATAATGACATTTCTTTTTCTAAATTGTTTTTTTGTTTTTAGAGACAGAGTCACACTATGTTGCTCAGGCTGGCCTTGAACTCCCAGTCTCAACCAATCCTCCCGCCTCAGCTTCCAGAGCGGCTGGAACTAAAGGTGCGTGCCACTGCGCCCACTTTATGATGGCATTTCTTAACGTGTCCACTATGAAACATTAATACGTGTTATGCTATAAAAGACGCTTGCCCCATGGTCAAATATGTCTGAGGAATCCTAAGTTAAAGGACATTAGAAATGGGCTTCTCACTGAGGCCTCTCCTGAGTCACCGGTGCACTGCTGCACTGTGAGTCCCCAAAGGTGAACAGAAGGTGAAGGTTCTGGGACTCAGTTGCACGCGGAAGCCTCTTACTTCCCTGAGAATATCTGCCGAGGACAGACTTCAAAAACCGTTTTGGGCAGATTCCGCTGTGTTCCTGGCCTTTCTTCCATCCTGGCTTAGAGCAGGCGACGCATTTGTGCAGCGCGCCGGGCTGGGTGGAGGAGGCTGTTTGTGTTTAATGGTAGAGGCTGGGGACTGCCGCACCCAGACACCTCTCACCTCCGTCTTCCTGGTTGGTGAAAGGATACACGCTTAGGGCACGCTGGTGACCCGTTTGCAGCACATGAGTTTATAGGGGCACAGGAGTCCTGCTCGGTAATAGTCTTTCCCTGTTTCAGAGGTCCTGGCTCAAGCCCGGAACCAGAGGCGGTCGGTGTGATGATGAGGCCATGTTCTCCTGCATTCCAACCATCTCCTCCTGATCTCTGGGCCTGATTACAGCTGCACCAAGGCAAGCAACTACCACAGCCCAGTGCGCCAAGGTGAGTCACACCCAGGGCTTTCCCAGCAGGAGCCCCCAAGCCAGCTGGAAGCAGTTATCCGCACCACTGAGCCCCGGAGAGGTCAGGCCCACTAACGGAAACCAGCACTCACTAATGCCACGGGGGCAGTGTGGCTCTGACAGCCGGCAGAGGCCACGGGGGACCGGCCAGCATCAGAGCTCTCAAAGAGCAGTGCCCGGCGTGCGTGCATGGAAAAGTGCTCTTAGGAGCCTCAGAAAAGAGAAAGAAATATTAAGACTTCACTTAATAAATAAAATATAAGAGGGTTAAGAAACATGCTGTTCAGCTATCATCACCTCCAAATTCACATCAGCTAAAACAAGTTCTCAGGAAATGTGTTTCCCAGTGCTGTGTACAAGCTTGGGTCAAGTCCCAGTCAAGAGGGTTTCATAGGCCCACCAGCCACAGAATGAACAGCTCTCTGATACTTATCTTTTCAGCCATTTTTTCCTTTTCCCTTTTTATCCCCTGGCCTTTAGTGAACCACATCTTCAAAATATTTCCTTGACCTTTCCCATTCTGTCTATGCAGCTGGGTGTGCCGGGCACACTGGAAACCCTAAAACAAAAGCCAGTGGCTGAGGGTGGAGGTGACATCCCCCCTGGCTCCTGAGCTCACAGCACCAGCTCCTAGCCCTGCGCCTGGTTCTGAAACGGGAGGGTTCAGTAGCTGGGTGCCGCAATGAATATGATGACTAAAGCTGTTCTCATGGAAATTTTGCTGTTATTATGTCAAAAATGAGTTTCAGGGAATCTAGGAGAAAAACAGAACATTGTTCATTTTTGTCTTCACTTTTAAATTAATTTAATTGACACATAATCATTGTGTCTATTTTGATCTATGCATACATTTTAGAAAGATTCAATCAAACTAATTAACATAACCATCACCTCACCAACCGACAGTGGAATATCGTACAGCATTGAAAGGGAAGGACATTCTGTCATTCGTGGCAATGTGGATACAGCTGGAGCACTGTTGTAAGTGAAAGGAGCCGGGCAGACAAAGACAAATACTGTATAATCTCACTTAAATACGCAGTCTGAAAAGATTCAACTCATGCAAGCAGAGAGTAGAAAGGTGATTACCAGAGGCTGGGGGAGGGAGAGGGATGAGAAGAGATGCTGACCCGAGTGTTCAAAGTTCCAGTTAGACTGGGGGGGTAAGCGGGAGTCAGCTATTGCTGTGCATGTGATGTGTTGTAGATTTCAAAATTGCTAACAGAATAGGTTTTTCCTGTGGCACGTTTTTTCTTCCTCTGGCCAACTCGGGAACACTGGAGCCTCTCGGTGGCCCTCCCCTGAGGCTGCTGCCCTTTGGAAACACTCAGGGAGGGGCGTGGGTTAGGGAAGGCAGACAAGGGAATGGCTGCTGGCTGTTTCTGGGGAGGGTTATCCCCAGCCTGGCTTTCTGAGGAGCCCCCACCTGGAGTGCTGTCTGACTGCTCTCTCCCTGGTGCTGACCGCTCCCCTGGTGCTGACTGCTCCCATCTGTTCTCAGGTACACGGGGTGTGATAGGGATGCAGTCCATGAGGTCCCCACCTGTGATGCCAGAGCTGGGTTGGGAAATCTCTGCATCCCAAGCCCATGCTCGATCACACGGCTTAGCATAGTTTGTAAGGCTTGGCCATGTATTTATAGCCTTTCCTCCCCCAAAACAAACCCCAGCTGATGATCCATGCTAATCATTTCAAGCAGAGGGCCTACCGAGGTGGTCTCCATGGCAATGATGTGCGCTTGGGTCTCCTAGGAGACAATTACTCGTGTGTCATACTTCAGATTCGCTTTACTGCCCAAAATGTGAAACGATTTTCCTTTACACACTGAGCCACGCTCAGAATGTGTAAGTTAAAATGTAATTAATTTCTAACCTTTGTTTTATTCCTGTGGTATAAAAAGGTGAGATACCTCAATGGGGAAAAAGAGGCCGAAAAGGTAAGGGAACAGCACATGGCTTCTTGAATTACATGATAAATTACCTGGTAGGGGCAGAAGCTGACGGAACACAATGGAACTCATCTGTGCTGTGTTTTAGGGATTGTTTGGTCCAATGGATGGGGCTCTCTGTTGACATTTGATATTTACTTCAATTTAATCTGGAATAATTTATAACACATCACTTTGGCTGGAGCTGGGTTTAAAAACATATGGAACTTTGGCCGGGCACAGTGACTCACACCTGTAATCCCAGCACTTTGGGAGGCTGAAGTGGGTGGATCTCTTGAGGTCAGGAGTTCGAGACCAGCCTGGCCAACATGGTGAAACCCCGTCTCTACTAAAAATACAAAATAGCTGGGCATGGTGATGCACACCTGTAATCCCAGCTACTAGGGAGGCTGAGGCAGGAGAATCACTCAAACCGAGGAAGCAGAAGTTGCAGTAAGCTGAGATTGCACCACTGTATTCCAGCCTGGGCAACAGAACGAGACTGTGTCTCAAAACCAAACAAAACCAAACAAAACAAATCCACACATGGAACTTTACACATTGCACAGGTCCCCTCCATGCATGCATTACACAGAGTCACACCAGCACTGCACAGGTCCACTCCATGTATGCATTACACAGAGTCACTTCAGCACTGCACAGGTCCAGTCCATGCATGCATTACACAGAGTCACATCAGCACTGCACAGGTCCCCTCCATGCATTCATTACACAGAGTCACATCAGCACTGCAC
>PVKV010032831.1:0-19375 GCA_004027835.1 Alouatta palliata
TGGAACTCCCCTTGTCAAAGAACTTACTATAAAGCCAGACCCCGGCCCCTAGCATGCTCAGGCCAGGTTATAGTCAGATGGAACTCCCCTTGTCAAAGAACTTACTATAAAGCCAGACCCCGGCCCCTAGCATGCTCAGGCCAGGTTGTAGTCGGGTGGAACTCCCCGTGTTTGATTGGTTTTTCCCTTCCACCTCTTATTTTTAAAATTGTATTGATTGGGCATTTTCTCTGATTACACAAGTAGCATTGCTCGCTGTGGAAGCGGCGGAGCGTACGGGGAAGTCCGAAGGTGATGACCCCGCAGCACCGCGCACCGCACCGGCCGCTCACGCGCTCCTGCCTCTTGCTGGGAGAATGCCTTTTTGCTTTCTTTAAATGCTTGCCTTACCTGATGCCCCCTTTCTCTAATTTCATTTCCTAATTTCTGTTCTCAGCATTCTGTTATATTGTCCTCTGTATTGGGAAGGGCGTGTGAGGATGTGGCCTCATAAAAAGAGCTGAAAGCTGTATTTTGTCCTGTTCAGAAAGCAGAAACACCTGTTGTACTGTATACCCGTGCAGGCGCCTGCCTCTTCCTTTTGGATGTGTTTTGGCTGTGTATCACGTGGGCGCTGTTCCGCTCCACAACGTGGCCTGTTCACCTGTGCCACCAGTTCCAGGAGGTGGCAGGGAGTGTTCACTGACGTATTTGATGGGAGTCATCCAGGTGTTCCAAGTCTCAACACAGTATCTACACATTGAAGCTGAGGTCGACTGTAGATCGGCTGTGAGGCAGAGGGTACTGTTGAGGAAAGAACCCTCGTGTGGCCGTGCGGTCGGCTGGCCATGCCGTGTGTGTTTAGCACCCTGGGTATAATCGGCACCTGACAGGCATGCACACTGTCCCAGGCTTTGGCTTTGAGGTTGTACCCAGTGCAGATTCAGTGTGCCCAAAGCACTGTGCACACACTGGAAGGACTCAGACACACCTGCCTTCGTGCCGCTGCACCACTGAGCAGCCTCTCAGCCAGCCGTTTGTCTTGTTCACCTTCCATTGACTCAAACAAGGTCATTTCTTCACCCTGTTCTCTCTGTAAACCACACACACTGCCCTCCCTGCGGGCCGAGGCCCGGTGTCTGCCTGGGCTCTGTCGTCCCTGTGTGTGCTTTGTGGTTCTGTGATGGTCCCTTGCCAAGCTCCTCTCCCTCGTCCTTGAGTAACCATCAGACCCCAGATCTAGAGCTGTCTCTCTGCATACTGTCTCCCGGTGCCCCGTCAGCCTCCTCCCAGCATCACTCCTGTAAGTTTTGGCATGTCCTGTCAGCTCACCCCTTTGGTCTGAGTCCAGAGCGTGATAGCCCACAGCCGTGGCATGGGGTCCCTGCACAGCCATGGAAGGGCCAGAAGGAAAGGGGGTGGTTGGCTCTCCCCGTGCCTGGGGGAGAAGGGACAGTGACACGGACGGGTGGAAGTCACCTCTGTGTGTGTTCGTTTCCCCAAAATTGTCCTGGCTCAGAATTCGAAGCAGCGCAGATGCAAGAGTCCCAAAAGCCCATCGCAGGGTTGGGTGCTGTCCCCACAGACTCAGAGGCCCCTCCTTGCCCTACACTTGTCAACGCCAGCTTTGCCTCAAGCACATGCCTGTGGTGACATCTTAGAGGATTCCACGTGGGTCTGGGAGGTGACCCCAGGTTGTCACCTGCAAGCCTGGAAGCCATGTTGGCCACTTATTCAATGCAGTCTGTCCCAGAGCCATGCAGACCTGTCCAGGGGCTTTCAGGAGGGACCCAAGGCCCCAAAGGTCACTGTATGACAACCCAGATGTCACTGCCCTCCCAGGAAGGAGTTGAGGCAGGAGGGCCTCGTGGCCCGAGGCCGCCATCATGTAGGGCACACGTCGTCCCTCTTGGAGGAACCCACGCTGCTGCTCTGAGCCCCTCACCCCCTCTGTGACACTGCCCAGAGCTGGGTCTGCTCTTGTTCAGTTCCGTGCCGAAAAAAGGACTTAATTCATTTGTAGACTCTGTTTCCCTTGTTTCTGCTTCTCCATTTCTTGTATTTTTCTTTTCCTCCTGTTGGTCCTTTCTCACTTTTTATGCTTTTTGTCCTCTGCTTGTTTTTATTCCACCTTCTCCCTGTCCCTCTCCACTTCCAAACTCCTGCTCCTCTTCTCTTCTTCCTTTTTGTCTTTCTCCGCCTCCTCCTCTTCCTTGTTTGGTCCCTTTTGAAGTTGAGCCCAGTGGCGGGACTCCACGGCGTAGACCTCTCTCCTTCTGCCCTTGCTGTGTCCAGGAAGGTAACGTAACCTCACCAACCCCACCCCACTGCCTCAGAGGGGGCGCAGCAACACCAGCCAAACATGAACCAGCACCCACCTACCCCTCTCTCTCTCTCTCTGACCCTCAGCAGTCTTGTCACAAAATGTCATGAGTCTGTGGCAGTCTCTAAAGGTACAGTATCCCTTTGACAGTCGAAGGGGAGGACCA
This sequence comes from Alouatta palliata, assembly GCA_004027835.1. Classification (NCBI taxonomy): domain Eukaryota; kingdom Metazoa; phylum Chordata; class Mammalia; order Primates; family Atelidae; genus Alouatta; species Alouatta palliata. Next base: position 2,469 of record PVKV010032831.1, read on the forward strand.
GGGTGCAGACCGAAGCCAGGGAGCCTCCAGGTCTGGGTCTTTCAGGGCTGCAGCATCGCCCGGCCCTTCGTGGTTGGGGCCTTTAAGTCTCACATCCATCAGCTAGAGGGGCAGGAATGCAGGTGAGGAGCCCCCACCTGTGCACAGCGATTTGGTTGGCAGAGTCAAGGAATACTGTCCTTACAAAGACGGGTCTGCCCGAGTGCCCTCGGGTCCCTTTCCAGAACAGCCACTGAAGGCAAACCTCTCTTCCTTGTGTCTTGCTGAGTGTGTGTTCTTAAGTTTGTCTGATTTGAAGTCTGTTGTGGTGATAAGATTGTTGTTGAAAGGCATGTGGGGGGTGTGGCCATGACTAACCCTGCTAACTGTTATCTGCCGTCCTCGGCACTCACCCGACTCCCACACAGAGCACCCCGCGCCCGGCGGCTGTGGGCGAGCTCTCAGTAGCTAGTGAGCGGTGTTCGCACGTCTCTGGTGGCGTTTTCTGTGTCTTCGCGGGGAGGTGGGCAGCGGGAGAGAGTCCCTGGTGCCGCCGCGGCTGGGCGCACTGGACAGCTTGCATGCCTCGGGCCCCTCCTCCACAGCCATGTGGGCACATTGTGCAGAGACGCTCCGGAAGCAATGCAGGGAACTCAGTGGGGACCCGAGCCTATTGGATTGGGTGAAGAGAGCGCTGGTCCCCTGACCCTCAGGCTCAGGCACGCACTCCACAGTAGCAGGCTGGACAGGCCAGGGAGCTTCCGCCCTTCAGAGCAGGGCTCAGGGGCAGGATCCCGCTTGTGTGAACACAGTGCATTTCTGCCTCCTTGGTGTGGCCACTGGGTAGAGACTAACTGTCTTAGACATCATGTGTCTAGCAGACCACACTGCAGAAAGTCTGTGAACCATGTGCCAGAAAGGCAGGTGGAGCCATGCAGCCAGCAGTGAGGGAGGACTTGAGCTGCGTCCGGCCACCCCAGGCCGTGTGCCTCGCACTCCTGGGCTTGTCTTAACCAGCCTAGAATGTCCCCTGCCAGCGACGCAGAGAGTGGAAGAGACTCTCAAAGATGTCCCCATCTAGTGGCCTCTCAACCTGAGGCCCAGGGATGGACTGCAGGAAGCCCAGGAACAGCCTGGAATTCTCTATGAAGTGGTTTGCTGTGCACACATAAGCACTTTGCTAGGAGAGAGTCCCCAGCTTTTATGAGATTGTCAAAATGGTTTGTAATCCAAAAATACTGAAGAGCCCCTAACACAGCATATATTTGAGGCAGGACCACACTTTTGCCATGAGCCTCTGTGCTCCAGAGAAAAGGCCTTGTTCCCTCCTTGGGTGGCTTGGTCCCTTGGAGATGTCTTCTTTCTGTCCTCCTGCCCCAGTGAGGCCCAGCCATCAGGCACTTTTGGTTCAGGCAGCCTGAGCTAGCAGGCAGCCACCAGCCACAGGCATTCTGTTGGATTGGCCCAGACCACGGCGTGGCTCCTCCTTCCGTCCCCAGAGGCTGCTAGTGTTTCTCTGCTCTTGGTGAGAAACGCGGCGGCCCTCCTGGGATGCGCAGCGTCGACCATGCAGGATCCGGCGGGAGAGCGTCCGGAAGCTTGATAGGCCACAAGTGAAGGGGTGTTATCTTCTCTCCCTGGTCAGGAGGTAAAGGAATGACAAGGCATCCATTCTGGTGGCCCTGGAGAGGGGCAGCAGCTGGGAAAGAGCGGAGTTAAATGAGCATGCTTTGAGTCGAGGGCAGGGTGCAGTTGACAGATGACATTTGCCTTGTTTACCGCTCTGGTTTCCTCCAAGGATACCTAGTACCTAGCAAGTGCCAAATAAACAGAGTGGGGAAAAAAGAGAGGGAAAGCAGCGTAAGTCACCCCAAGAGAGCACACAGAGCAGGAAGGTAGAAAGGAGGGCAGGGTCCCCGCTGGTGAGGTCGCTGACGGGGTTAGCAGGGATGGCAGGACACGGGGAAGCACGGGCCCCTTCCCTGGGGAGGCGGTCGCCAGGGCCCCGTGGCTGCAGGCAAACCTTGGGCCTGGCTTGGGAGTGGAAGTTCCGGCAGCATCTTGCTCGGCCCTCTTTGCACATTTGCCCCGTGTGACTCCTGCGGGCCGGGGTGGGTGCGGCACTCCCTGCGCCCGACACGAACGTTCTTCCGGCAGGCATGGGCAAGAAGGATGACCCCAAGCTGATGCAGGAGTGGTTCAAGCTCGTGCAGGAGAAGAACGCCATGGTGCGCTACGAGTCGGAGCTGATGATCTTGTGAGTGGCCTTGGGTAGGGGGTATCGGCGCCACGCTTGTCACAGCAGACGTGGAGGTCCTTCTGGATTTGGGGGTGAGGGGTGGTCCCCAGTCACTGTGGCTTATCTCTCTCCGGCCCTGCCTCCTCAGTGCCCGGGAGCTGGAGCTGGAAGACCGACAGAGCCGACTGCAGCAGGAGCTCCGGGAGCGCATGGCGGTGGAAGGTGAGTGGGGCGAGGCGCCCGTGGAGGCCGGGGTGGGCACTGCCTCCTGGGCCCTCACCTTGCCTTCCGCTCCCCGCAGATCACCTTAAGACCGAGGAGGAGCTGTCAGAAGAGAAGCAGATTCTCAATGAGATGCTGGAGGTGGTGGAGCAGAGGGACTCGCTGGTGGCGCTGCTGGAGGAGCAGCGGCTGCGGGAGAAAGAGGAGGACAAGGACCTGGAGGCCGCCATGTTGTCCAAGGGCTTCAGCCTGAACTGGTCCTGAGCTCCCACCCGGCGCTCCGTTTGCTGTTGGCATCCGCCTGGCCGGTCGGTGGCCTCCAAACCACCTGGAGCCGCAATCTGAGGAGGCCTGGCACCTCCTTGGAGTTTACGCTCGGTGCCGTGTGCTGCTTGCAGAGCGGCCAAGTCCTGTGTGCGGTGGGGAGCCCCAGGTGACGGTGGTTATCTGAGACAGCGCCACCTCCTGGGAGGAGGCCCACCTGGACCTCCTGCTCAGGGGAGAAGCACGGCCTGCGTGGCCTGACGTAGAGGACCCCGCACGCTCTGAGGACGCGCTGCTGTGCCCCTTTCTTCCACTGGCACATTTGGTAAGAGAGGGAAGCTGCTCCCATCAGAACCACGGCCTGCTGCCACAGCATGGGAGGGGCACTGTCTTCTTCCTGCTTCCTGGAGCACCACCAAAGAAATGAAAACGATGTGCCATGAGAGCAGGGTACGATCGAGACCCAGGATGGGGACGTCACCAGCTATGCCCGCCCCGGCATCACAAGAGACATGGAGGTGCGTGCAGGCTCCGGAATTCATTATGCAAATTAGGAGGATGCAGGAGAGGTCTGCTCCCCGGCCTAGCACCACACTGGACCCTAAATGGCCGAATGCGTACCTCTGGCTGGCTGTGGCCTGAGGCCTGTGGGTTGCTGCATTTTGCTTGTAGTTCACAACCATTCTGACACTGGAAAATGCTGACCTTGGGGGACGGGATGAGGCCCTACATTCTAAGCCCCCAGTTGGCAGACAGGCACTATCCCTGCTCCACGCTTTATGTCGGGGAGCAGATGAACTTTTCCTCGGTTTTTTCCCGTGTTTGCACATTGAAATGAAGCTGACAACCTGGCAGGACGCTCAGCCACTTCGGACCCCTTCTGTCAATTAACTTATTTTTTTAATACTTGAAACGAAGTAACTTCGTTTGTATATCTTTACTAGAGACACTGATCACCTGGCGCCCGGGTGCGGGAGCCACAGTGGCGTCTGCTGCGTCCTGTGCAACCCGGTCCGGGGCTGCCCAGCGCTCACCGTGTGCATCTATTTATTAGCCTTCCTCTTCCTGTCACTGGCCCGGCTGGCATCAGGGAACTGCCCAGGACCCTGAGCAGGTACTGCTCACAGCTTTCTGTCCCCTCCTCCTCCCGGTACCTGCCTCACCCTGGCGCTAGACCATGTGGACTGCTCATGTGATGAGGGTGCATTTCCGTTCTGTTTTGGTCCAAGCCAATGGCAGAGCTCCCACTCTCACCCTCCCAATGGGAATTCTGGCTCAGCAGAACCCATCCTTTTCTCAGTATGGGTGCCGGGGCATCACCTTCCTCCACACGTACGTTAAAGAAGGTTTCAGGGTGGGACCATGGAATCATGTGGCTGGTGAGAATCCCCGCCGCCCAGCCTGAGATTCACCCAGACAGAAACGCCAGTGTTGCAGTGGATGTTGGGGTGTAGGCTGGTCTCTCGAGCAGATAAGCGATCCCGCCGTCACTTCCACGGGGGACGGACACCCACCTTGTGCCAGATCTTCATCGGGCCTTAAAGGGTGGTGAGCCCCGAATCACTAGCTCCTATAGCCAGACCGTTCCTTTCTCATGGTTCCACCCCAGCCTGGCTCTGTACAGCCCATCAAGCCACTGAGATAATCGGGGGTAGGGTGCTTGTCCATCAACGCAGTTAGCACATAGCCCAGGAAGGAGCCACCGGGCGAGACCCACCTGCAAGGGGCCCTCCAACTGCCTGCTGCTTCCCGTGGGCTGGGGCCAGCAGGGGCTATGGGCGTGGCCCCTCCAAGGCATCCTGTGACAGAGCAGGCCAAGGGGCCGTGCTGACCTTGGGCTTTCCATGGGAACACGCTGTGCCTCAACTTCAACATTCATCCCCAACTGCAAAGGAGCAAAAACCCGTGTCCTCCTCGTCTGTCCAGAAGCTGCGTCTTTCTCCCGTGCCCGTCCGGGAGGTGCACAGTGGCCGCCACAGCTGACTTCACCTGTTCTCAGGCGAGGCAAAGGTCTCCCTTTCTCTTTACTTAAAAACGGAGAGAAGAGGGTTCTAGATTCCATCTTCAAACCCAGTCTTCCCAAAAAATTGGACGTGGGGAAGGACTGTCACTGCCTGCGTGGTCTTTCCCGGACCCCTCCTCTCTAATGCCACAAAACCGGCCCGCCCTGGCAGAGGCACCCTCAGCCCTTGTGGCTCCTGCTGACGCCCCACAGGGAAGCCGTCTGTGACGTGGCTCCGGAGGAGTGTGGCCTAGGGATCCGCTGTCAGTGGCCTGACGTAGCAGGACAGCCCAGCGTCACCTTCTGGTCCTGGTCAGGGACACCCCAGCGTCACCTTCTGGTCCTGGTCAGGGACAGCCCAGCGTCGCCTTCTGCTCCTGGTCAGCCTTAACCCTGGCATCCTCCGCAGCACACACGACCGCCTGCAGTCTAGAAAGCAGACCCGAGCCTTCGCAGGGGCGCCACAGAGCCGCAGGCCCGCGCAGCATCAGGCCACCCTCCGCTCCTGACTGCAAGGATGTCGCTTCTTGTCGAGCACTTTTAAAGCTCCCGTTTTGTAACCACTAGTTTGCAGTTGGCTTCGGTACTCTGGTAACTTACTGCATGACGTGTTTTCAAACTGAGCATGCCGGCAGCTCCGGGAAGGTCTTCCTGAGAGTTCAGTCTTCCCTTGAAGTCAGGGAAGCAGGATGGATGCACATACACCACACACAGAAAATGCCAGGCTCGAGGCTGAGTCGCTGGAGGTCCACGTGCAGCTTCCCTGGAGGGCAGGCAGGAGGCTCTCCCGCCCCTGGGCTTGAGGATGCCGCACCCCGGGGGCTTCCAGGCCCGTTCAGATGCTGCCTTCGGGCCTTTCCCTCCGCGGCCGTCCTCAGGCCGATGCTGACCAGCAATGATAGACTTCTTAACCCTTTCAAAAGAGAAGAAATTTTTCAGTGGGACAGAAAGAGTTTTAAAAAAATTTTTTTAAGGTGGTAACATCTGACCCACAAGGATATGGGTCTGTTTTATGTGAAATAAAAGTTTTTCAGAGAAATAGTGTGTTTCTTCAGTCATCTTACCGTATTTTTCAGGTGGGTGGTTTAGGCGCAGGGTGTGCCTGGGTGTGTACAAGACTGTTCAAAGAACTCGGTTTTTTTAAGTTTCTGCCTTTTTTAGTGTTCCATAATATCCTGGCTCAGCCACCAACTGCTGTCACAGTTGTAAATGTCTGAGGCATCCACTCTTCAGACGAAGCCCCGTACCCTCTGGAAGAGAAGTGTGCTCTTTGAATGGGAGACAGTCCAAGTCAGGGTTACGCTGTGGCCCCGGCAGCCCGCCTTCCAGCCCTGCCTGGCTCTGCCCTGCAGCACAGCTCACCCGGGAGCCCCTGGCATGGGGGCTGCAGCTTCGTCTCCCAAACCTTTCAGATGTTTCAACAACCTCGGGTTTGTTCAGTGTGTGGGGTCACTCTTTAGCCTGAAATTGTCCCCAGGAGATTACAGGGAACAGTCCTGGCCAGCTCCTCTTTCTTTGCTGCAAGAAGCTTCTGAGGCATGCTCCAGCTCTCTCCCTAACCCCTCTTTGTGTGTTGCATTGTTGGGAGGGGGGCTGACCCCGTGACCATCCAGAGGTGCCATGCAGGAAGGGAAGGACCACCCACAGGCCAGCTGGAAGTCACTCCGTGGAAGCTGGCAAGCTGGCTCCCAGTCCTTCCAGCTGCGTTCCCAGCTATTCCAGAGCAAAGAAAGGACTGGCTGGGACACATGTGGGTATGTCAGGTAGCACACAGGACAAAGATGGATGAGTAGCTCAAAGTGCGTATCCTATGGCCCTAGGGGACATTCTGTGCCTGCCTGGCCTGGGAGCCTTGCCTTTGAGAGAAAGGAGAGCTGGGTCAGCAACCTTGCCTGTTGGGAAAGGAAGTAGTGCTTGGTAGTCACCTGACCCCCAGGCTCCTGTTCCTCAAGAGGGCTTGCTTTGTCAGAGCTCCACCAGGCAGGGTTGGGCTGCAGTTCAGGGCCACCCCAGGTGGCAGGAAATGATGAATGTCGCTTTAGGGAGGACACCAGAGAGGAAGGCTGCCGGGCCAGGCCAGTGCCGCTGTCAGAAGCACACAAAGGCCACACGCCGTGGCTCATGCCTGTAATCCCAGCACTTGGAGAGGCCGAGGTGGGCAGACTCAACGTCAGGAGTTCAAGACCATTCGCCTGGCCAGTATGGTGAAATCTCATCTGTACTAAAAATACAAAAGTTAGCTGGGCATGGTGGTGCATGCCTGTAATCCCAGCTACTCAGGAGGCTGAGGCAAGACAATTGCTTGAACCTGAGAGGTGGAGGTTGCAGTGAGCAGATCACACCACTGTACCCTGGGCAACAGTGAGACTCTGCCTTAAAAAAAGCCTGGCCAGGCGCAGTGGCTGAGGTGGGCAGATCACCTGGGGTTGGGAGTTCGAACCAGCCTGACCAATATGGGGAAACCCCGTCTCTACTGAAAATACAAAATTGGCTGGGTTTGGTGGTGCACGCCTGTAATCCCAGCTACTTGGGAGGCTGAGGCAGGAGAATCGCTTGAACCCAGGAGCTGGAAGTTGCAGTGAGCCAAGATCACGTCATTGCACTCCAGCCTGGGCAACAAGAGCGAAACTCCCATCTCAAAAAAAAAAAAAAAAAAAAAAAAAAGTAAGTATCTTTATTGTTTTTAAATTTTTTAATTTTAAAATTATTTTAAAACAAGCACACGAGATGCACTTCTTTCATGAACCGCCACATCTAAGCTCCAGAGTTCTGCCGAAACCCGAATTCTCACAGTCCCATCTCAGCCAAAAATGAAGGGACAGGACACACCATCTTATTCCGTTGTGTAAGCTGCCACACTGGCTCATGTACTAGATCCCCGCTTCGTGTCCCCAGCTCGGATGGCCCTCCCCAGTGATGCCCGGTGAGGAGGGTGAGAGGCCATGCCAGCCACACACTGCCTGGGAGCCCGTCAGACCAGCCCCATGACCCCTGTGGCCCTCCCGACAGCCTGTGGCTACTCAGCTTCACCAGGAGCCTTTTCAGCAGCCCCCCTTGTGTGCCCCCAGCCCCAAGCTCTTCCTGCAGCCAGGGCTTTGCTGGAGAAGGCGGAGTCCAGTTACTGTGGGTAGGCCACGTGTTCCACAGGCACTGCCCAGAGAAGCCACCTGCTTCCAGGACAGAGGAGGGAGACAGTCCCTGTACTGCACACACAGCCCCTTTTCATGCCCAGGTGGCCTCCCAGCCACAGATTGCACCTCCAGTACTGTAGCAGCCTGGGTTCCAGCCATGGGGCTAGGATGGGGTGGCCTAGGACTAGGTGGACGGGGCTGAGGGCCTCCCTGGACCGCAGTGAGACCGCCAGTATCAAGTGGTCCCCCAAGTAGGCAGGGACAGCATCCTCCAGACCCAGTAAGTGTGTGTGGAGCCGCCTTGACCGAACTGCCGGTGTCTGCCCACCCACGAGAGGGCAGCAGGGAGCATAAGTCAGCAGGTGGGCACCAGCTCAGTGTCCCAGCGGCACTGTGTTCCTGCATCTTCCCCCGAAGTCAGACTAGACACATCACTCACCTGGCTTGTGCCTTGCGTTCCTCCCACCAACTTGGGGCTGGATGGGGGAGCACGTGGGAGGGCTGGAGGTTCTGGGGTCGGGGCCTGTGTAGATGCACAGATGCCCCGTGATGGGAGAATCCTAGGAGGACTCGGGAGGCAGCCCCCTGCAGCTTGAGGCTGGCCTCCCTGTTTCATGAACTTGCTGGGCACGGCCCCTGTGGAGTGGTGTTCCCAGAGCCTTCGGGGGGCCCCAACACCCCCAGCCGCCCTCCACCCAAGCGGCAAGTCAGAGCTGCTGTCCCAGCGCCAGCTCCAGGAACAAACCACGAGTTCCCGGGCCTTCACAGGGCCATCATCAAGGACGAGGGATTTGTCCAGATGGGTGCTGGAGTGTCAGCATTGAGAGGCTGTTCAACCCACAGGCGCCGGGCCCAGCAGGCAAGAGGAGCCTCTCTCTGGCCCCCATGAGTGTCCAGAGCCTGACTTTTTTTTTTTTTTTTTTTTTGAGACAGAGTTTCACTCTTGCTGCCCAGGCTGGAGTGCAGTGGCGCCATCTCAGCACATCACAACCTCTGCCTCCCAGGTTCAAGCGATTCTCCTGCCTCAGCCTCCTGAGTAGCTGGGATTACAGGTGCGTGCCACCATATCTGGCTAATTTTGTATTTTCAGTAGAGACGCGGTTTCTTCATGTTGGTCAGGCTGGTCTCAAACACCCGACTTCAGGTGATCCACCATCCTCAGCCTCCCAAAGTGCTGGGATTACAGGCTGAGCCCCCGTGCCGGCCCAGGCTGCCTTTCTAGCCCCTGATTGTCTCCTTGGCAGTGTGCCTGCCAGGTCTTTCTTAGGAGAACAGGAGAGAGAGGCACCTGGCAGCCAGCGGCTCCCTTTCCCTGGCGGGTCTTACTTGTTTTAAAAATGTTTTTAGAGAATTAAATACTTTTCAAAAATGTATGTAGGACCAGACTCATTCCCTCGGGGGGCTGGGTGTGTCCATGAAACCAGGGGTCCAGGACGCCTTCCACCCAGAGTCCCCAGCACAGGGACCACCCACCCAGCCAGGCCGCCTCTGCAGGGACTCCCAGGGGTCCCGGCTCCCTTGGCTCCCCCACGGCCAGTCATTCCTGCCTGCCCCCTGCCCTTTGTGTCTGTAACTGCTGAATTGCTGCTGCTGGCTGCTAAGAGAATTCCTGTCCTTCCCGTGGCGTGCCCATGTATTTTGACAAGAAAAGACAAGCAGGAAAATTGTCTTCTTCCCCGAGCTTCTTGCCCACGTCAAGGGCAGGTCTAGGTAGCAGCGCTAATGGGAGGGGTCTCTGCTGTTGGGGAGGGTGGAATGGGAGGGGTCTCAGAATCAAGATGCAGCAGGATCAGGGAGGAAAAATTAGAAACCCCACTTATTTCAAGCCAGGATTGTGATAAGGACTCTGGATTCCTGTAATTCCTGTAACGGCTGCTTCCTGAAAGGTAGTGTCACATGGAACCTCTTAATCTCAGCATCCGGAGCTCCAGGAAGGGAAAATTTCAAGTCAGATAGAATCCTATATATATCATTTCTTTGGAACCTTCAGCCTTCAAGATCCCAACATCACGACCTCAGTTTCGACACAGCTGTCCTTGGTCCTCAGGTCACTGCTTTTGGTGCTAGAAGCTGGTGATGTCGCCCTCGTGTTAGGTGTGGTTCTCAGCATCACGGGCATTTGTGCCTTCTTGGGGGTGTATTGCGCGAAAACGAAATGGACAGATGTGACTTTGAAAGGCTACCGAGTCAAACCTCACCCTTTCAACCTTTGTGCTATAGAGGCTAAACCTGAGCTTTGGTGTGCGAAAGTTTCCAAGATGCAGTAAATAAGGGATTTTTACATTTTCTGGTGTTTCCATGAAATGGGAACAAACATACATATATAAATTGGGAAAAAAAATGTTTTCTTTGCAGCAAATAATGCACAGAAAAATACGGCCTATAATTTGTATTTGCTAGTTAGGAAGGAGGTCGAAGTCAGACGGCTGCAATTTACATAAGTAATGTTTCATAGTTTTAGAATTCTCAAAGCCTGTGAAATAGAAGGAAGGAAGTTCTTGCCCAGAATCTTAGGAAATCACCACTGTTCGGTTATAATCGCTGCCTCCTGAATCGTTCAGGAGTCTTTTCTCCATCTTTTTATTACATTTTTCTTTTGTTGTCTTTCAAGTTAATTTGTATTCAGATATCAGAGAGTTAGCCAAAAAGGGAAACTTTTATCTCTGGGGAAAAAACGTTTAGAAAAATGTATTCAGTGTATCTAATACTGAAATGCAGAAAAAAATTAATGTTAAAAAAAACTGTAGACATTGACATGGAAAAGAGATTTATTGTTTTTTTTTTTCTTGTTTTTTTTTTAACTTTTTTTTTTTTTTTAATAAAGATAGGGTTTCACCATGTTGGTCAGGCTGGTCTTGAACTCCCGACCTCAGGTGATCCGCCCGCCTTGGCCTCCAAAGTGCTTGGATTACAGGCGTGAGCCACCACGCCCGGCCAAGAGATTTATTGTTAAGAAAAAAACTTTATATTAACTGAGTCACATCCTCCTGAAAAGTGCTATATTAAATATAAACCCATTATGTTGTTAAAAGAAGAAGCTGCCCTAGGGCGCTGCCCACAAGCAGAAGCAATCGGATGACATCAAAGAGAGCACCGGCCCCCAGAACCCTGCAGAGCCCTGAGTGAGGGGAGAAGGCCTGCTGGCCGCCCCAGGCACGGGCATCCTATCCCCTGACCCAGGGAGGGTGTACTCTGCTCCCACCTGGTCAAGGTTCAGAGCAGGGCGAAGAACTTCACACATGAGACAAGTGGTATTAAAAAAACAAGACCCACCCAGTCTCCTCTCCCCAGCACCATCCTTTCCTCCTCCCCGGGGAGAGTTCTCCAAGGCCCTGGGGTGAACTAAGGCACAGCCACGCTCTTGGCAAGGCACCATGGCAGAAGAGCCCACAGGTGGGAGCTTGAGCGGTAGAGAGTAGATTCAGTGTAGAGGAAAAAATATTAGGGCTAAGGCAGTTGTAAACCTCATAGTTTCAGATGCATTTTCAGGTGCCAAAGAATTGCCCTTGGCTGTGGGAGCTGACAGTGAGCTCAGCCATGGCCGGGAGCCAGAGGCACTGTGCAGTATTGAAGCTGGCTTTCCCACGGGGTCCCAGGGGCAGCAGCACCCCACCAGGGGAAGTCCTCTGGGTGGATCCACCATTCAAAACTTTCCCGACACTGGAGATACAGGATAAGAATCCCTAATACAGGATTTCTTTTGAGCATCATGTCAGAAAGATTCCAAAATCTGAAAAACTGAAACACTTCTGGTCCCAAGCATTCTAGATAAAAGGATACACACCCACCTGAAGCTCCTCCCTTCTCCATCATGCTCCTCTAAAGATGATCCCGGGAGCCTTCATCTCTCCAGGAAGGATCCCTCTCTCCAGGAAGATCCTTTACCGGAGGCCACATGCCCATGAGAACCAAGTGCTAGAGCAGGCGTCTACCTGGCTAGCTGACGTCAGACATTGCTCGCCAAGCCTGCTTCTACCTTTGAACCAGGAAAAGAGCATTCACTTCTCTGCCCTGGAAAGAGACCCTAGACGCTGTGCACTCTGGGTCTTGTGGGGTGCTGGGCCATCCTGTGGCTGCCAAGTCCATCCCATACAGACGTCCCCTCCCTGAAGGCTGACCCGGCGCTGCCCCACCCACGCCTGGGAGCAGCTCCTGCCCAGGCCTATGACCAGAAACACCACAGTGGCTCCTCTGGCTGCCATGAAGTTCACGATGACACCTGGGTCTCAGTGCAGTGTGTAGGAAAGGAAGGATGCCATGGGGTCAGATGGGGTGTGGGGAGATTTGGTACAGGAGTGAACACAGGAATGAAGGTGGCAGAAATGTCACGTAAGGTGAGGCGTGTGTCCCTGGCCTCTCATGGATCGCAGGGCTGAACTGCACACAGCGTAGCGCTGTGGTGCTGAGACTCGGCCCCTCCCTGGGGGTCCACAGCCTGCGCCCGTTCATGCTGCACGTGGCCTTGCTGGTTTCTGCATCTTTGAGCAGAATGCTGGACGCAGTGGTTTACCCTCTGCTCGATATCCCTCTAACAAATCACCACGAGAAACTCTCCAGCCAGCCACAGCCACCCCAGCCGGGACCCCCGCACCGGGACCTCCACTCCCTTCCCCCTGCTCGGTGTGATTTGGCCAACATCCGAAGAGTTCACTTCAGAAAGGGCAGGACGAGGGGAAGGACAGCATGGGGGTCCCTGGCCTGGGCCAGCCCTGGGGCGGACGCCAGAGGGCCCAGCTCGCCGGGAAATCCTGCTCACCCTGCCCCGGCACCCATTCTGAGCCACAGCCAGATTCTGGGAGGGGCCGTGCTTGGAGTTTTCCAGCCCTTGGGCCTTAGGAGTTAGCCCTCAGAAGGTTGGTGGCAGGGCCTCACCAGCAGCTGAGGGTTGTTGGCACTAGATAGAATGGTCCCAGGGAAAAGGCTGCTTGAAGCAACATGGGAAATCCCAGACTGGTCTTTCTGCAGAGGCTGAGTCATGCCAGCCTCTCAGATCTTCCGCAGGGCCACACCCGCCCAGCAGCGGGGCTGGGGAATTCCTGCGGGCTCCTCCCAGCTCCTTCGGTGGGAAGGACTGGACTTGACCATGGGCATGAACATGACTCTCACCCCCCAGGCTCTGCTCCTGCTTCTTGCCATCTCTCCCCTCTCCTCCTGCCCTCACAACCCATCTGCCCTTCAAGGCCCGGCGCCTGGCCTCGGCGTGGGGGAAGCACCTCCCAGCCAGGTGCCACCAGCGGGACCCTTCTCTGGGCTGTCAGGGCAGAGCCCTGATTCTAGGCAGAGAGGGCAGCTCTGTGGTGGGCGCTGATTCGGCCAGGCCGGGAGCCGCCCGCCCCTGCGCTGTGGGCCTTTGACTTTGGCTGAGAGCCCTGGGCCCTCTCTGCAGCCCCAGCTCTGGGGGTACTAACAGGGAGCACCCTGTGTGCCAGGCCCCCCTGCCATGCGATGGGGTGCTTTTACTCTGTTTTTCCACCCCAGGTCTCAGGCAGGTGTTTATTGTCCGATTCTGTCCCAGAGATGAGGGGAATGGGATGGCTGGGAACGAGGGAGCTTCACTCCAGCCATCAGGCACCCCCAGCCCTGGAGTGGGCTCCAGTTCAGGGGCCAGGAGGCCGCTGAGCCCATGGGCTTGTTCCCAGGGGAGCAGAGGCTTGCACAGACCTCCCCTCCTGCAGTGTGGGGGCATGAGATGCCTGGAAGGGCGGGATGGAGAAATGGCCCACTTGGTAATAGGCATGACCACGTGCCAGCCCTGGCCAGCTAGGGACAGGCCAGCTCTCCCCTGCCTCCACAGCCCCGTCCTCAGGCCAGGGGGACGCCAGCCCCTCCACTCTCGTTCCTTCTGCTTCTGCCAGCACCTGAGCTCCAGTGAGAGCACATCAGCCTGGCTGGGGAAGAAGTGGCACCCGGAGAGAGTTCATCATCTAGAAGAGCTTGGGAGCGCCTGGGGCGGATGGCAGGGGTAGGGGCTTCAGGGCAGGGGAAGGTGGTGGGGGCAGCTGCCGGGGAGGGGTAAAGGGAAGGGTGTGCTGAGAAAGAGGCTGGGGTGGATACTGAAGGGGCAGTATGGGCAGCCCCTTGCTCCTGTCTTCTCCCCATCCCCCTCTGGAATTACCATTCAGCCCCAGCTCTGAAGCACTCCACAGGGAGCCCCGCCACCCTACTCACAGCACACAGAGCTACTAAGGGCCTAGTATTTCTAGGGGACTAGGGCACCGCCAGGTAATCACAAGCCAGGCTTCCTGAGCGCATGCTGGGCGCCCGAGACCTTGCATTTCATGTATTCACAGCCCCCCTCTGAGGAATGTACTATCATCTCCTTAATGTCAGGAAATCATGGGGCCCAGGAAACCTCCTCTGGGGCCTCAGGATGTGGGGAGCTGGCTGCCAGCTCTCCTGGGGTCAGCCCCTGGCCAATTACGGCCATGAAGCTCATCAGGGATAGAGCTGAGAAAATAAACTCTGAAGGCTGAGCTCTTAACCGCCAAGCTAGCTGCTTCCTGCCCTCTTCGCCACCTGGAAGGCCTGCCCAGACCCCCTTGCCCATGCTCCCTCCGCCCTCCAGATGCACACACGCTTCTGGTCAGAGCCACGCCTGCTCTTCAGTGCACCAGTGTCCCTCGTAGAGTTCTCTGTCCTGGCTTCTGCCCCAGGTCACTTGGGAGTGAGCCCCTTGCACTGACCCCCCATCTTCACCCCTAGAAGTGAAGAGCTGACTTGCAGCGGTGCTGTGAGGGAACGGGTCTATCTCGGCACCCTTGGGAGGAGAGCCTCAGAGGAGAGCCGGGACCGCCACACTGAGCTGGCAACGCACCTCTGCGGTCCCGGGTCTGGGGGTCCCAGTCTGTAACTGCACCTGTGCGGTCCCGGGTCTGGAGGTCCCAGTCTAACTGCAGCTCTCTGCTGTGCAGCCGTGGGAATTCCGCGGCCTCTTTCCGCAGACAATGCGCTCTCCAGCTGCGTGGATGCCTCAGCCACAGAGGCCTCGCGCTCCAGCACTGAGCCAGCGGTGCAGGGGTCTGTCCGTCGCTCCTGCAGCTACGCTCTTGTCCCCGAGCCGCTGTTGGTACGGCAGCAGGCCCCGTCGGATCTGCTTCATGGCTGCCCAGTTCTCTTCTTCCCTCTCTCCCCTCCCAGGGGTCCGTCCCCGCTGTGATGTGAGGACTGTCCCCGTCCAATCCCGCCCCTTCCTCTTGGGCATCACCTCCCGCCTGAGGATGGAGGCTGACACCCCTGTCCCGTGCTGAGTAATACCAAGAGGAGACCCAGCGGAGTCTTCTTTTTTGTTTTTTATTTTTAATGTAGGAACACTGTTTCTAATTTAGGTCTCACTCTGTTGCCCAGGCTGGAGTGCACTGACACCATCACAGCTCACTGCAGCCTCAACCTCCCGGGCTCCAGCCATCCTCCCACCTCAGCCTCCTGAGGCGCCGGGACCACTGGCACACACTACCATGCCTGGCTGCTTTTTTATCTTTTTTATTTTTTGTGGAGATGAACATCTCACTGAGTTGCCCGGGCTGGTCTCAAACTCCCAAAGGACTTTTAAACAAAGATGCTCAAACTCATTGTTCACCATGGAAATGCAAAGTGAAAATAACACCTGCTATTAGTATCATGATGTTAGTATCATTTTATACCGTTAGACTGGCAAAGGTTTGGAGGCTAGATTCCGCCCAGCGCTGGTGGGGAGGGAGCAGGGCGGGATTACAGTGTAAAGCTGGGGGGTGGATCACAAGGTCAGGAGTTCGAGACCAGCCTGACCAACACGGTGAACCCTCGTCTCTACTAAAAATACGAAAATTAGCTGGGCATGGTGGCGCACACCTGTAATCCCAGCTACTCAGGAAGCTCAGGCAGGAGAATTGCCTAAACCTGGGAGGCAGAGGTTGCAGTGAGCCAAGATCATGCCACTGCACTCCAGCCTGGGCGAAAGAGTGAGACTTCGTCTCAAAAAAAAAAAAAAAAAAAAAAAAGTGTACCGCCAGGGAGACCTCACCACAGGCCCACCTTAGACAAGAGCTCTGTCCCTACCACTCAGTCCCCAGGTAGCGCTCTAAACAAAGCCTCATTCAGGCTGAGGATGAGGATATGAATGAGAGTGACTTGTCACCGCAGCAAGTTGGAGGTCATTGGGGTTCCAGATTTTGGGAAGCAGATGGGCAAAATGCGGGGCTGCCCACAGTGAGGGGTCCCCTGGCACTGGAGCCACACGTGCCACGACATGGAGGGACCCAGCAGATGGAGCCGGGTGGAGAAAGCGTTGCCAGCTCACATCTCAGTGAAACACACGCACGCAGCAACAGCACGCTCGCCCCCGAGACTGCACAGGAAGCGGTGCGCGGCGTGGAGGAAGTCAGCAGGACTGTCACCACCTCCCCTCTGCAGCTTCCGTCCTCACGCGAGCGTCCCCCAGGTCTGCGGCAGCCTCAGCTCTGCACACCCAGCCTTGGACACCCACAGCACAAACGGGGACCCTCCCAGAGCTGTCCCCAAGCCCCTCCTCCGGCCTGCGTGTGGGCGTGTGAGTGGTAGAAGGCTAGCTCTGGGCTCTGCTTCCCTGTGAGTAGTATGGGCTGAGTCTGACCTGGAGGCCCAGGGTCAGAACCGGAGGGGTCATGTCATTGCAGGAGTTCAGAGAGACCCGACACGGCTCCCCTGAGTTCTCCTTGGCTATGACCTGGGCCTGTCAGAAGCAGCCTGTGAGGAGGAGCGCAAGTGACCCAGACGTGGGAAGGAGAGAAAGGTTTGAATTTTGCTTAAAAAAAAAAACTTTGGGCCGGGCGCGGTGGCACACGCCTGTAATCCCAGCACTTTGGGAGGCCGAGGCGGGTGGATCACGAGGTCAAGAGATCGAGACCGTCCTGGTCAACATGGTGAAACCCCGTGTCTACTAAAAATACAAAAATTAGCTGGGCATGGTGGCACGTGCCTGTAGTCCCAGCTACTCGGGAGGCTGAGGCAGGGGAATTGCTTGAACCCAGGAGGCGGAGGTTGCGGTGAGCCGAGATCGCGCCATTGCACTCCAGCCTGGGTAACAAGAGCGAAACTCCATCTCCAAAAAAAAAAA
>PVKV010032832.1:0-19376 GCA_004027835.1 Alouatta palliata
GTTCAAGCAATTCTCCTGCCTCAGCCTCCCGAGTAGCTGGGACTACAGGCACGTACCACCATGCCCAGCTAATTTTTGTATTTTTAGTAGAGACGGGGTTTCACCACGTTGACCAGGATGGTCTCGATCTCTTGACCTCGTGATCCACCCGCCTCGGCCTCCCAAAGTGCTGGGATTACAGGCTTGAGCCACCGCACCCAGCGAAACAAATTTCTTAAAGAATTTTTGAATCATTGTGTGTGTGTGTGTGTGTGTGTGTGTGTGTGAGAGAGAGAGAGAGAGAGAGAGAGAGAGAGAGAGAGAGAGAGAGAAAGAGAAAGAGACAGAGAGAGAGAAAGAGAGAGACAGAGAGAGAGTATTTGTTAACCTGGGATTTCCTCAATCCTAATCCTCAAATGTGAGTTGTAGAACTGGAATTTGAACCTTCAGTAAGTCAGAGACCACAGCATCTGCTCTGTAGCAGCACCATACCACATTGCCTCCCTCCTAGTCCTCAAATGTATAACTGGAATATTATTGTATCTTGCTCTTAGTACCTCTCCTGTATAAATGTGCTCACGCATTTCTTTTCAAATAATTGCAATTCTAGATACATTTGCATAAATAGGAGTAGAATCTTGCAAAAGTATATTCTTTCCAAAGGGTGTCTGCACAGAAGGCCAGCAGGTGTCAGTCTCACCCAGTAGAAGAGCTGAGAATAGTTTCATTGTGCTTTTTCTTCATGGGAGTTTGCTTTTTTGAATGAGCTTTCAAAGAACAAGTTAAGTTCTTGTTTGTTTTAAGCAAACTCTGGGTTGATTTGAAAAGAAAGTAGGCTATCTCAACCTCATACCACCCCACACCTGGAGTTGTATACTGATTATTCTCTTGTTAAAAACCCAGCAATTGAATTGGGATATACTTTTATTATTGCTGGGCACCTGGGCATCATTTAATAGGTGCTTAAAAATTGTTTTTAATTGTGTGGTGATTGAGTCATGATAGAGAAGTGTCCCTTTGGATGTGTGCGCAGTATCCTACCACCTGGAATTTTGGAGTTAGTCATCATCTGTACCAACCACACGTTCTCCCACTCCATTTTCAGCTGAGGAAACAGGTTCAGAAAAGATCTGTTCAAAGATTCACAGCTGTGGGGAAAAGGGTCAGCATTAGGACTAAAATCAAGAGACCCAGTGGCTGAGTCTTCAATGAGGATGTTCAGATTGAGGGAGCAAAAGCAACATCAGGCCCCAGTGGGCTGTCAGGATCGCACGGGTTCACAAGTGATTATCTTCAATGTAATCCCCATAGCAACATAGCAAAGTGCCTGCCATAGCTGGATGAGAAGGATGATTATGCTAGAGAAAGAAAGAAACTCCTAGGGACAGCTTGATTGAGGAGGGGTTGTTATGAATGTCGCGTCACGGTGTTGTTTCTCCTTAGGCAGCCGTGGCAGCGATGCTTGAGAGGGGCCTATGGAGCGTGTTTACATAATCAACTGGAAAGCACTTATCCATGTTGGTCTGTGCCCAGGGCTGACAAGCAAGCCAGAAATCACTCTGGTTTGTGTTTCTGTAGTTCTTGAAGATGTTTAAAGATGGACACTCGTCCAGATAATTTCTGCCATTTGCTGTGGGGATCACCAAATCCGAGCAAGCTGCAGAGCTTTAGGGTAAGTATCAGATGTCAATGGTAATTTTTCCAGAAGAAATGCTTGCCAACTTTGGCTGATGAAACTAGGCTTAACAAACACAAGCTCAACGCAGGCCCCCCATGCATTACTTTCCCTGGGTTTTACAAATTGGCTTACAAATGTTAAATGTTTTTTGTTAAATGACGTGTTTCTATAAATCAGAGCCTGCAGGTGCCTTTAGGAGAGGCAACCAACCAACACCCGGATGGAGTGGGTTAATACCACTGCTGTGGACATGAAGGTGAGTTGCTGGATGCTGCCTCAAGGATGGGCTTGCTGGTCAGCTGTGTGGCATGCAGGCATCAGGCAGCCAATAGTCTTCATAGTCTTCTGTGTCTGCCTCAGCTGCAGAGACACCTGTCCTGTTGCCCTCAGCCTGGGCAACCCACCCCTAGTGACTGAGATGGAGAGGGGTTAGCCACCTAGCCACTTCTGCCTGAAAGGGCCATCTCTGTTGGATCCTACACTTCTGAGCTCCCAGTAGGGTTGCCTTAGGCTTGTTCAGCCCGCATGGCGATCCTTCTTTTTCCTTTGACGAATCCGTCTTCGTTTCCTATCCTTCACAGGTGTTTATCCAAAATTCATCTTAGTATCTGCATTTGGGAAACTCTGCAACAATCAATCTGTCTTTTCTGCTTGGAAAACAGTTGAAAAAGAAATAATTGACCCCGTAAAGTAAATGGCTAAAAGCTTTTTCAGATAACGTACCTTTTTAACAATTTTTGTATAAGAGAGGAAAAGATTACATTTACAAATTTTTTGCAGTCTCAGGAAAGAAAAATTACCTAGTATTAATACCATAAAAGTAGTTAGTTATAGAGTAAGTTGACTCTTAACATAATTCACTTAACCACTTTTTACAATGGGAAGAAAAGTTTCTGAATTCTTGATTTGTGAGGCTCCAAAAAGTCATGTTCTGAAGGTTTCCATACCCAGTTCCTGATCAGTTAATAATCACCCTAAATGTTTTCCCGTCTATCTAATTATGCTTTGCAGTTCCATCAACCTTCCTAGCTAGTCTCAATAATACCAAAACATTGCCTTGCCCTTGTTGTGGGTGTGGTCAAGGTTTCCTCTCTTGGGATTTCTTGCATGGGGGTATGAGGGGTGGTGCTGTCGGGGAGCAGGAGAGGGATGGATAGAGTGGAGAGGAGAGCGCAGGGCGCTCATCCCTAGGGCACCAGCCTCTGCTTTATAGCCCCAGAAATGTTGTTTCCTGACATGTATCTAGACTTTACCCTTTATTTATCTAATTGGGTAGGTTGTAGCTAGTATGGAATCTAATGAATTGGATCAGGGAAAAAAAAATCTGGAGGAATAAAGTGACCTCACCTTGAAGGTGCTGCCGAATTAATGAGCAGAGCTAATGAGGGACTGATCCATGGTGTTGGTAAATTTAATTTGAGTACTGAGGCTGAACACATGCTAGATGTAACCTAAAAAGCAATATTCATATGCAACACATTGGGTTACATGAAATCTGGAAAGTTTGTAATTTAAAAGTTACACACATATAAAGCAACGATTCAGCCCAAGTCAGATTTAGAACTATTTTTTAATATGAGACCAAGGGATGATATCCTGGATCGCACGGGGGCTGAATTTTGCGTGAGTGTTAGAGCTAAGATATCATCTTGTTCTTGTCTGTATTTCAAGAACCATTCTTATTAGGACCATCTCCTAGAAGAAAGCAAGCTACGTTTTAAAAGACTGAAACATGAGTCAGTTTTCAGTATTGGAGAATGATGAAAAACCAAATATATAAATTCTGGAAAATTTAGTGAAAGTAGATACTTTAAAAAATAAGAAAACATCAAAAAGAGTTGGTGTTTATTTTTAGGTTTAACCAATTCTATTAATAATATATGAATATGCTTTTGTCATAAAAATATTGTTTAGCTTTTACTAAGTAAGTTGTGAAAGCTATTTTGCTTACTCCTAATACAGGTCTTAGATTTCATCTCACAGTAAAAAAAAGTTATAAACTTCTTACAAAACGAAAATATCCTTTTTCTCAGTGATGATTCAAAACAGTCAATAATATTTTCTCACAATGCCACTGATGGGGTATTCGCAGAACTCTTTATTTTTAATTCAGATACATTTCCAGTCAATTTGTTTAACCTCACAATGGGAAGTTTAAACTAAGTGATGTCACTTTAGGTATACTTAAATTGACAGTGCAAACATTTCCTTTATTGGACATTGGATTCTCACAGCATCTCCTAAACAAAATATATTGGCTTTACAATTAGTGGCTTCCGTCATGCATTGGCTGGGCTGCTTTGTAAGTCTGTAGCATAAAAGTCCAAAAATATTTGCTTCCAGCTGACCTGTCTTGACTAATACTTTTTCTTTCTTTTTTCATTTCATTCTCTGACCTTTTAAAGGGTTTTCATCTTTATACTGCCATTAGCTTTCATCTCTGCTGATCATTCTTTCATCCTATTTCTTCTGGATTTCATTTGCCTGTTTGTGTGAATGTTTCTTTTTAGTTTATTTTCTAATATCTATCGGAAAAAGAAGGACTTCTTATTGTCGTGGTCACTTAAAAGGGTTGGTGGTTTATTTAGAGTTCTGGACTTAATCTATATTTCACTCCTAGCGTCTTATATAAGATAAATGTTATGTTTCAGACTTATCCTTTCTGAAAGATTGTAGGGCAGGGAGAAAAATGATAAAATTTTTTAGCAACCAGCAAATCTCAGAAAAAGTGTTCTTACCAGGTCACCTGGGGATAACCAAGGCAGTTTGGAGAAGATTTTCTTCTGATTGTTTTTCATTTATTTATGCTTTGAGTATCAATGCTCAGTTTTAAATTCCCATTGAGAATGTTCTCATTTTGTCATAAAACTTCAATGTAGTCTCTTAATTTTTCTCTTGATGTATCATACTAATGTCCAGAAGAGTCATTAAGAAACTGTAAAGAGACCCCAGTACTATCTGTATTTATGATCTCCTTTAGAATGTGTTTATCAGATATTTGTGACTCTCTTCATAGCAGTAAAATATTCACATTAAACAAGAGATTACACAAGGGCTCAAAGGTCCAACATTATCTTGGGTTTTACTCATCAGCAATTTGAAATGTAAGAAAAAAACTGAATGTGTGAATGTAATCCTTTATAAAGGACTTGGTTCTCTGGAGTTGAGTGAATACTTCTGAGACAAAAGCACTTTTTCTTTTCCTCCCTGTAGGTTGGTAGGACAATGCTTTCCATTAACTTTGATTTTACCACGCCTGACAGTCCGACCTTTGTCTTCTAATCCAATTTCATATTCAAATCTCTTCCTTCTATCTACCTTTAGATGAGCCAACTGAGAGATGGACATTTAAAATGCATAAATTCATATTTTGCCATACACTGTTGTTTTTTTTTCTTTATGCTTATACATCATGAAATTTGCTGGTAAGACTTCAAACATTTCTTGAAGGCTGATATGGTCTGGCTTTGTGTCCCCACTCCAAATCTCATCTCAAACTGTAATCCTTATGTGTCAAGGGAGGGACCATGTGGGAAGTAGTTGGATCATGGGGCGGTTTCCCCTATGCTGTTCTCACAGTAGTGAGTTCTCATGAGATCTGGTGGTTTTATAAGTGGGAGTTTCTTCTGCTCTCTTTTCTCTCCTGCCACCTTTTGCAGAAGTTACTTTCTTCCCCCTTGCGTTCTGCCATGATTGTAAGTTTCCTGAGGCCTCCCCAGCCATGCAGAACTGTGAGTCAGTTTATAAATTACACAGTCTTAGGTATTCTTTATAGCAGTGTGAAAACGGAGTAATACAAAGGCCTATGTATATTTCTGACTTTTTGTTTGGAAATAATTTCAAACATATAGAAGTTACTTGAATAGGGATAGTAGAAAGAACATCAGTTAACCCTTTACCCAGCTTCTATTGTCAACATTTTAGTCAATTTGCCTGATCATTTGTGCACTCTCTGTTCTGTTTCTTTCTCTCTCTACATATGCGTATATATGTGCATGAAGTATATCTACACACATATATACATACATGTATAATAATGTGTATATTCCACAAAATATTTTGTTTCTACTAAAGAATTTGAGAATAAGTTTTATGTATCATGGACCTTTATCCCTAAATAGTTTAGTATTTTTTGTATATAGGTATATTCTCATAAATAACTTCCACAAAGAAGTTCTCAATTCAGTAAATGTAACATTAATACTTTTATCTAATTTACATTTCAGTTGTCTCATGGGCCCAATATTTGTTACAGCTTCTTTCCTCCAGTACTGGATCCATCCTAGGCACAGATACTGCACCTAGTTGTCAAGTTTCTTTAATCTCTAGAACATTTCCACAGTCTTTTAAAATGTTTTTTTGTCTTTTGTGACACTGACAGCTTTGAAGATAGAGTCCTCCTACTTTTTATAAACAAAAGTCTCTGCATTTTGAATTTGTCTGATATTTCCTCATGATTAGATTCAGGTTCTGCTTTCCTGGCCAGGATATTACATGTGTGATATTGTGTGCTTCTCAGAGAGCCACGTCTGGAGGCACTTGATGTCTCTCTGCCCCTCCCTGGTGACACCAATTTTCATCATACAGTAGAAATGCTGTCCTATTTCTTCAACAGTAAATAGTTAGTATTTTCTTCCTTGCAAATAATGAGTTTGAGGAGAAATACTTTAAGACCATGCAAATATCCTGCTCCTCATTACAATTGCCCCTCAGATTTAGCATCTATTGGGATTCTTACCAGAACCAGTCTTTGCTGTGATGGTAACAAAATGATAAGGATCACTTCAGCACTCCCTCCATGTTTACCAGTCAGCATGTGACATTCTCCTCTAACCAAGAACCCTGACTTTTCCTCATGTATGGATGAATGTGTCTCAGTCTGTCCCAGCTGCCATAACAAAATACCTTAGACTGGGTAGTTTATGCATAGTAGAAATTTATTACTCATAGTTCTGAAGGCTGGGAAGTTCAAGTTCAAGGCACCAGCAGATCTAGTGTCTTGTAAGGACCCTTTCCTTATAGATGGTGCTTTCTGTCTTCACATGGTGGAAAGGGTGAACAAACTCCCTCAGGCCCCTTTTATAAGAACATTAATTCTGAATCACCTCCTAAAGATCCCACCTCTTAATACCATTACTCTAGAGTAACTGTTTTAACACGTAAATTAATAATTGTTTCAACATGTAAATTTTGGAGGAATACATACATTCACACCACAGCAGTGTGTATTATCTGTAGGAACTCACGGAATTCTGTTTCCCCACCTCACCTTACCCCAAGTGGTGTATAATTATTATCCTTATTTAGCTTGGTGCTTGAATTATTCCAGATTTGGCCAGTTGGAGTCCTTTCAAGCTGTCTATGTGTGCCTGTGCCGTATGTCCGTTATTCTTTGGATCACATCCTTACCTCTGGTATAAGAAAATGTTTCAGGCTCATCACCCTTCCCTAGCCCTGCTTTCAGCCACTTCTCCAAAAACTCCTTTTTCCTTTTGGTGGGGAATGGTGTTAGAGATAAAAATCCATGCACTAGCTGTGCTGTTTGCTCCTGGAATAGCTCTGCTTCTATACCTTTTTAAGTGAACAAAGCCAGGAGATACATGCATGCACATATACACACTCACATGCATACATATAAATGCACATACATACATACACATGATATGTAGGCATACCTGTATATACACATACATGTGCATATTTTAGATATCATAAGTGCACACCAATACCTCCAATTTCAATTCACCTTTGTTGCCTTCCCTCATTCCATATTTGCATGTATTTTCTTTCACAATGAGAGTCTTGGCTTCTAAAATCAATAGATTTACTCATTTACCCAATCTCATAATATACCTAAAGTAGTTTCAGAATGACTTCACCCATATCTACAAAAAAAACAAAGCTACTGAAAAGAGTTCAGGATTTCTAGTTTCCAGTTTTTCCATCTCCCTACCCAGCCCAAGGCTGAGGGCTATAGGATGTGCAGTCAAAACTGTTATAAGTTATTCAGATTAGTTATTTTTTTTTTGCCCTCCATTGTAATTATAGTATTCAGCTGAAATACAATTGGGTTCATTGTTTCAGGTTCTCCCCTTCCTATACTTGTTGATTTAATTGTTTTGAATATGTCAAGCATTAACATGCTTTCAAAAGTCAAAACTTACAGAAAGGTATACTCAGAAAAGTGTTCCTCCCTTCTGTCCCCCGGCACTCTCTTCACCTTCACCCTTTGTAGGCAACCAACACATTCATAATTGTTTCTGGCTTTTTATTCCAGTGATGTTTTGGTAAATATAAGATATATGTATATTTTCTTATTTTTCCTTCTTTCCTAAACAAAGACAGTGGTATTACATATAGTCTCTGGTGCTTTGATTTTTCACTTTACAAGATCTTTTGATCATCATTCCACATCAGTCCATAAACTTTCTCATTCTTTTCTACCATGACATAGTATCTGTTGTGTGTTTGTACCAGAGTTTATTCAACAATTTCCTGTGATTAGGCACATAGATAATTTCTAATATTTACACTTATAAACTACTGCTACAATGAATAAAATTCTGCATATGTATTTTTGTAGTTGTAAGACTATGTTTAGAATAAATTCCTAGAAGTGGGATTACTGGGCTTAAGGACAAATGCCTGTGTAATTTTGGTTGCTATTGCCCAATCCTCTTCTATGGAATTTGTATCATTTTGCATCCCCAAAAGTAATGTATGAAAGTGCCTGTTACCTCACAGCCTCAACAATGAACTATATTGTGAAGCTTTTGAATTTTTCCCAATGCAATGGGTGAGAAGTGGTATCTCATTGTAGTTATAGTTTGTGTCTACTTTTATTAGTGAAGTTGAACCTCTTTTCAAATGCTTAAGGACTATTTAAAATGTCTTTTTGTGAATTGTCTACTTATATTTTTTTGCCCATATGTCTATAGGACATTTTTATCCTTTAATTTGTAAAAGTTTGTTTTATATTAGGAATATTCATCCTTTATGAGACATTTGGGATTGCTTATATTGTAAATATTTTATCTTGGTTTGTACTTTGTTATTGGATTTTGCTTATATTTTTTTCCTTGGAAAGTTTTAATTTTCATTTAGCTAAATTTATCACTCATTTCTTCAATTACATCTGAATTTTTAGTCACAGTTAGAAAGGCTTTTCTTATAGAGGAATTCATCCATCTTCTTTCCCCTAGTACTTGTATAGTTTTATTTTTTATACTTAAATCTTTAATTCATTTGGAATTTATTCTTATATATGGTGTGGAAATTGATCTAATTTTATCTTTTTCCAGATGGCTAGTCAGTTGTCCAGAATGACTTATAAAAAGCCAATCTTTGCTTTAGTGATTTGTGATACCAACTTTATTATATATTGAATTGTTTTTTTATTTTTTATTTTTATATTTTAGATGGAGTCTCGTTCTTGTTGCCCAGGCTGGAGTGCAGTGGTGTGATCTCAGCTCACTGCAACCTCCACCTTCTGGGTTCAAGCAATTCTCATGCCTCAGCCTCCCAAGTAGCTGAGATTACAGGTGCCTGCCACCATGCCCGGCTGATTTGTTGTTGTTGTTATATTTTTAGTAGAGACAGAGTTTCATCATGTTGGCCAGTCTGGTTTTGAACTCCTGACCTCAAGTGATCTGCCCACCTTGGCCTCCCAAAGTGCTAGGATTACAGGCGTAAGCCACCGAGCTTAGCCTCATATACTGAACTCTGTATATAATTAAGCCCTATCCTTTTTAAGGCAATATATATAGCAATAAAAAGCTGAATTAAGTAAGCCCTCTGAATTAAGTCAGTGGACCCTCATTGAGGAGACATTATAAAATTAAATATTATCTAAAGATTTCGATATTCTCCTAATGGGAGTATCTGAATTAAATTTCACAACTAAAATGGTGGAGTGGTCACATTCCCTAGCACCAGTTCTCAAATGTTGTTAAAATGCAGATTCCTGAGCTCTATCATTAAATATTTTTATTTAAAAGTGGGGAGCGGCCTTCATATTTTAGCTGCTTAACAAATGGCACAGTGAAGATGGCATAAGGGGTCATTGGATAACTTTTTTTTTTTTTTTTTATTTGAGACAGAGTCTCACTCCGTCACCGGGTGCCAGGCTGGAGTGCAGTGGCACGATCTCGGCTCACTGCAACCTCCGCCGCCCGGGTTCAAGCAATTCTCCTGCCTCAGCCTCCCAAGTAGCTGGGACTACAGGCGTGTGCCACCACGCCCAGCTAATTTTTTTGTATTTTTAGTAGAGACGGGGTTTCACCGTATTGACCAGGATGGTCTCGATCTCTTGACCTCGTGATCCGACCGCCTCGGCCTCCCAAAGTGCTGGGATTACAGGCGTGAGCCACTGCGCCCAGCCTGGATAACTTTTTGAAAAGCATGGTCTCAGAGAAAAGGGACAGTCTATGTTTCTTCACAGTGTAGAAACACATGGGAAAGAGAATAGTCAAATTGTTTTCATGATGACGAAAAGAAATGTAGGCTTTCTAGCATATTCAAATTTCAAGCATATTCAATCTAGCAGGCTTTCTAAACATACTCAAAAATCTAGATGTTAATCACTAAGGCTTTTGGAAGTAAATCTACGTTTAGCAATTCCATTTCTTAGATTTTATTCTCAATTATCTGGACATAAGATTTAGGTCTGTGATTCTCAGGTCTTTTTAGTTATATGTATCACTCAAGGAGCTGTGGACTGTGAATAACTTACTTTTGTGCTAAAGCCTCATTTAACCCACAATAATAGGAAGGCTGCTCTGATTTTGTAAAGTTAGAAATGAGATTAAATACATTTGTTATAGTTTAATATTATACATTTTATGATGAAAACATTAAGATTATCTCCTACACTGCCTCCTACTATATGAAAATTAGTAATCATAAAATGTTCTTTCAAAACCAGAGACCTAAATGGCTGGAAGCAATAATTGCTAGAGTTCTCTGTCAAGCTTTGACTATAAATATTTGGACATATTGTGTGCTAGAAAGTGTAAGACACACTTGCTTTCATTTTCTGAGCCTGATTCACTGAATCTTCTTGTCCAGATTGGTTTGCATCTGTTTATTCCTTTATCGCATAGATTAGAGTCCATTGTGGTTCTAATCTCTGTTATGCATGTTTTTTTATGAATAAAATGCCAGGCACACAGAGCATACATATGCACATTTTACTACAAGATAGTAAAAGCCCAGTGTTCAGGAACTGCATTCCCAAGGTGACCTTGCTTTCCCACTCTTTGTAGTTTTAATATGTTATGTTAATCTGGCATTCTGGACAGGGATTGTTTTCCTTCTTTACAGTGAGACCCAGCAGTATAAAGCAGCTAAACTTGAAGAGGCTTTTTGGCAAAGATTTGAATATCTGTCCTCTGGCCTTTACTGGTTCTTGCCTGTATTTTATAATACAAAACTAATGAGGATTTCACTTTGGTGAAATCTGCCTAGTAAATGATGCTCAGAAATGACACATTCATTCGTTAGCATTTGGGATTCTGATTAAATCATTTCTCTTTAGTGGCTGTTAAAGAGCATAGTTTGAAAGAAAAAAATGTTCTGGCATTGAGAACTTTGAGATCCCCATACAGCACACCAAAATCTATGCAAATTGTTATGAGGCCTTTTAATGTGCAGGTGAACCCCAGCACTTATTATCATCTGATGCACAGATAATGCACACGTCATATATCGGTAATAAAATATCAAAGTTAGACTGATACTCTTAAAGTGTTTTATGCTGTTTTATTGGGTTACTAGCCCTATTTGGATTCATTGCGTCCATTTTTTTCATTTTGTTGCTTAAAACATTTGCCATGCGGTTTTCTTCATGCTTTTGTCACAGCTTTGCCTGTAACTACATTGACTCGATTACTCATATTCTATGGCAATTCCTGGCATTTGGCTTATCATTTTTCCAATAGCCTCCTTACTTTTGAAAACCCCTCTATCTCTTTGGTCAACAGCCTCTGATTATCTCATAGGTATCTCGGATTATTCTGACATGTCCTTTGACTTCTGAGGAATACAGGACACTGACCCAGCATTTTAAGACTGTGTCCTAACGTCCTGAAATACAGGATACCAACACAGTATTTCAAGACTGAGGTGACTCTGAGACAGAAGATGGGCCAGTGGCAATGTCCTTTGTCTCAGACTCTTTGAATAATGCTTTTTGCTCACTGTATGACTCTGCTAGAATGATACTTTAGTATTTTTGCCGATTATATTTTCTTTTATTGAAAAATAATAGAAACCAGTGCCTTAGTTTAACAGTTTAACAAAGTTGTTTTCAAAAGAAGAAAGACAGTGTAACTCCATTTAGGTTGTCTTTCATTTGCAAATACTGCCTGAAACTTGAGTTAGGCATTGTGTAACTTGGAATCAGTATTAATGAAATGAAGTCACTGGCATATTAAAAAGGTCCTAATGTTCACTTTAAGTGTATTTTTAAAAACCTCACAGGCAATGGTGTGAAAGAAACCAAGGAGATGTTTACATTCATTATGTTACACTGGGAAAAAAATAGTTAACATAATTGTATAGATTTTTCCCTTCTTGTTTTGTGTACTGGATAACCTATTCTTTGCTTTATGTACAAATACCCTGGTTTCTAAATCCTACTTATTTTCTGCTGAAATATAGTATCCTTTCAATTTACTGAGTAATTTTGTATGTATGTGCATTTGTTTGGAGGAGACAGTAAATAATAATAATTTAATTCATATAGCACAGCTTTTTTTTTTCCTAAGAAGCTTCATTCATTCACATATGGTATTTTTTATTTATCTTTCCCACAATAAATCTTTCTTCCTAGAATGATGCTTTTCCCCCTTCTTTAAAGTATCTTAGCTTATTTTATTTCCTTGTGTTTTTTTTAGAAAAAAAGTTTATTTTTCTCGAAAAAGAATCCTAGATATTATTGGATGGTAGAGTTCACTCAATGAGTTAACTATGTCAGATGTGACATCTCTGTTAATTCCCTGAACCTTGTCCTTGACTACAACATGGCTGCTATCAATCCAATCATTGTACCTACTTTTAAGTCAGGAAGAAATGAAAAGGACCTTCCTTTTGCTTATAATCTTAAAAATAAATATAAAAAATATTCTCAGAAAGTTCTGTAGCCTCAGACTAGAAATGCCATTCATTTTCTACTTGAAATAATATTTTTACCTTTCAAATTGATTTATTTGAAAGGTTATAAAATATATCTTTATCACATTATTATTTTGCATATACTCATTTAAGAAGTATTGTTCACTGACTGTGTACTATACAATGTTTTAGAAGTTGAGACTACAAATGCAAACAAAACAGGGATTTTGCCTTTAAGTCGCTTCTGGACTCATCAGGAAGAAATACAAGAAAACAGTCAAGAATAGTACTGTGTGAGTGATAAACCATAGAACTTAGCACTGCAAAATCATCAGATAGGGTGTGGAGTTGCTCTTTGTTAGCTGGAACAGATGAAACTTAATCTGAGATCTGGAGCATGAAGATAAGGTGATTGATAAAAGCAGAAGAAGCTATGGGGGTTTTCTAGGCACGAGGACCTGCATGTGCAAAGGCCTGGAAGTGACAGAGTGTATGGTTGACTCAAGAACAAGTGAATATATATGGCTGGATCATAGGCATGAGGGATGTAAATTGAGGCAAATACTTTACTTAGCACTTTGGTCCTCATCCTATCCATGATAATTGTGCTATAGCCTTCTACTTTTACCTGATGCTAATTCCTTAGAACTTAGTTTTGGTTCCACTGTTCTGGAACTTGTAAACTAATAAGGCAAATATTTTTCTTGTATTAACATTAGTATTTAGTAGAAACTGTATATTGGTGATCTTCTGGCCTACTCTGACCTACAGGCATGAATAGTGGGGTATTTTTGTTTGTTTTTTTTTCTTTTTTTAACCTGTACAGAATAAAAAAATGAATCAGTTTCCAACATTTAACAATCAAGAGATTTCACAGATGAAACTAGTTTTGCTGGAAAAATGAGAAGATCTGGAAATACTGGGCCTGCATTCCCATATGGCAACAATTGGCTGGAGCTGAGTAAGGGGAGGTAGTGTCTGGTTCACTACATTCTTCATTTTCTGTTATTTTACTACACGCTTACCTAACTAATTAAAGGTGCTTGGTGGCTGCTGAAGACACTTATATTTGTGGTCTATAATGCTGATAGAGACAGAAGGCAGCCAAATGCCTAGATAAGAACGGGTAGCCGGTGAAACCCCCACCTTCAAGCAGAAGGTTTAAAGTCTGCAACCCAGCCACATGGGGGACTTTCCCGCCTTGGGTAGGGTAATCACCCACTGCTTTCCCTTTCCACTGAGAGCTTTTCTGTTGCTAAATAAAATTATTCTCTGCCCTCCTCACCCTTCAATGTCCAGCATATCTTCATTCTTCTTGGGTGCAGTACAAGAGCTCGAGAATCACCAAATATGGGTACAAACTATGATATAGGCCAGCTGGTGCAAGCCAGTGTGGCAGAGTGAGGCCCAGGTGGGGTGTTGCCAGCCGGGGTTCCCAGCATGCCAAGTGACCGAGAAGAAAAATCTTGTATCTGTGCAGGACATAGGACTACATAAATTCGGTTAACTTGCAGAATAGCAGTTCTGGACAAGTTGTGCTGACGTAATTCTGTTTTCGTCGATGCAAGCTGACCATGTGTCAATGGGATCACACTGGCCAATATTTTACTTCAGAGACCAGAAACGAAACACCTCTGTGTTATGAATCTTGTTTCTAGTTATCTTACACAATGTCTGTACCTCTCAAAATGGTTGCCCCTGATAGACATTATAATCTGAAAATCCCCTCAGCAGATTATAAGGAACATAAGATGATGAGTCTGGAGGCATGATGACTTGATACTAGCAAATGTCGAAATGGCATTGGCTGAACATTTGATTTCCTTGGCCCTCACAAACTGTTAGAAAATGTCTATGATGACACCCTCAATATCTGTCTGGGAAAGTTATTACTAGCATTCAAGTGAAACAGTGTGTGTTACAAGAAGAGCAGATAACTACTGAGGACCCACAGACGAAAGGAAATAAATACTGCTTATGGGTAGGAGTCTTGGGATCTTGATAAAATGTCTGACCAGAAAGTACTACTGGCTAAAGGAAACCGTCCAACTTTAAAGCAAAATATGATTCAATATGGAGACTGGTAGACACACTAGCAGTAGACAAAGATTTCAAGAACTTTCTGCATTATGTTTTGTTCAGAGAGTGGATGGAATTTATTGAGCCTATTACTGTATGGTCTCTATTAGATTTAGTGGTGAAACCCCTTCTCTACTAAAAATACAAAAAAAATTAGCTGGGTGTGGTGATATACTCTTATAATCCCAGCTACTTGGGAGGCTGAGACCGGAGAATTGCTTGAATCCAGGAGGCGGAGGTTGCAGTGAGCCGAGATTGTGCCACTGCACTCCAGCCTGGGCAACAGAGTAAGACTCTGCCTCAAAAAAAAAAAAAAAAAGAAAAGAAAAGAAAAAAAGGAAGAAATTATATGGCCTAGTTCACTCATTTTAATGATGACAAAAAGTAGATTCTCAGTAAGATAAAGTAACTAGTATCAGAGACAAGACAAGAAACACTGGACATCTAAACTCTCAGTCCAGAGACCCTTACATTACGCCTGTGGTGTTACTTAGAAGAGAGTTTGATGCTTACATGGGGTTTTCCTGAAAAGCTGTTGGTTTTTCTGTTTCCTAAGAAAGCTAGAGAATACCCTTTTCTTTTGTATCCTTCAAGGCTTATTTACTTTGTGGATCAGGCTAGGGGATCTTTAATAAGTTGTGTTGGATGGATTTGGGGATCAACAGGAATTCTTATGAGATTTGATTTTTCAGTAGGAGAAAATAGGAGCAAGGTTGCTTAATTGTTTCAAATATTCTGGAAGGCAAACATTCCAAGCACATCTTACTGTTTTGGCTGTTGGAGTCATAGGTCTTCAAACCTCCAAACAAGAAGAATCTTCACTGCTAAAAATCTGGCATAATTTTTTTACACTCTGTGAGTGTAAAACCTGTCATAGGTGAGTAAAGTCTTCTGTCACCTTTAAGAAATTTTCTTATTTTTATAAAGTTTTGATAGCATTTCATATAAAAATATTTTTATATTTGAAATTTTAAAAACTACAGTTTAATAATGGGTTTTTCTGTTCAATGTGCTACAAGAGGCAAAGGTTTCCCCAACGTAGGTTTAAAATCCTTTGATAATGCTAGAACGGGACTATTAGTATGTTTGTGCAAGTCATTGTTGTCAATTATAATTTATCTGTCAATTGTGATATTTCTAATTTTAGCTAGTGTTAGCCCTAAAAATAAATTCTTTATATTTGTTTAGTGAATTGCCAAGTCCACGTGCATTTTTTTCCTGTTTCCTAAATCATATTTTCCCTCTCTACTAGTCATATCGTGCATGGACTTCCATAACATAGCTTCCTAACTGATTTTCCTGCATCACTCTTTGTCTTGTATTGTGCCTACTGACAGCCTGATTAAGCTTGGAAATACATTAGGAGAATCCCCTTCCTGTGGAATTTCCTGTAGCATTAGTCAGGAGAGGAACTTCAGTGGAAACACACTATTGGAAGTACACCAGATACAGAGATGAAGGGGTGCAGAGGTACATGGTGGGTTCCAGTTTATCCTCACTATCCTCTCATCATCCAGACTACAGGACCTGCTGACCACTGTGGCTCCAGGCCCACCACCAGATGCTTCATTCCAGACCCACAGAGGCAGTAGCCGCCAAAGGCAAAAGCTCTGCTGAGGTCTTCCTGAGCTCCTGCTCACAGCCCTGCTTCATCGGTTGGCTATGCTTTGCTTCTCAAATCTCTCTGAAAGCTTTGTCTTGCCAACCCAAGTGAGCACTTCTTGACTTTTCCATCCTCCAACTCCCTCTTTCAGACTTTCCTTTCCCTGCTCTTCCCACAACCGTGTAAACTCTACTTCCTATGGTAAATCCCTTATGGATTTACCGTAATGCTCATAGTGGCTCTGCTTCCACTACTAAAGCCCAGCTGATACACCCTTGAACTCATCCATTGCCTTTCCCAGAGCAAAACTTTTATAGTGAAAGTGATCATCAACTGACTGAATTCCCTCTCTCCTCTTTCCTTGATTAATCCTTGATCCTCTTCATCTCTTTCAAAACTCTCACTTCCTAGGTTTCAGAGCTCTGTCTCCCTGGGTTCTGCCCTCTTGGGGCACAGACCCACACACTTTGGAGTTCAGGGTTTTTGTGTTGACTTGGTAATAGAGCAGGCTAGGATTTTATGTGGAGCAGATCTCAATTCAAACTCTTGTGCTGCCTTTTCTAGCTGGAGACTTAGATAAGTTATTTGACATTTGTTAGGTATAACTTGCTCACATGTTAAGAGGGGGATAATGTCATAGTTACCTTATAAGAGTGGTAGGAGATATAAATACAAAATTGAAAAACATCTAGCAATGGCAAATACCTGGGAGTGCCTCCACAAATATTGACTTGCTTCCTTTTTTTCTTTATGCTGTAAACATTCCTCCATTGCCTTCCAAGGAGAAGTGACCTCATGGTCCAGATGTTTCACTGCCACTAGTACTGCAAACCCCAGTGGAGAAGGTTTCTGCTTGAACCATGAATTAAAACACCTAGCAATGAAGTAAGAACATCTTGGTTCAAGGGCACGGGGCTCTATCTTTTAATGTGGGCGATTGTCACTGCGAGTGATTATAGTGAAGCCGTATTTTAAAAAATGCTGATATTGATGCTGATTACAGATATGAAGAATGGACAAAATGAGAAGAGAAAAATTAAAAATTGAACTTTCCTGTAAAAGCAATACTAATTATAGACATTTATATCCATGGCTTATTACTTATACCTAATTAGCATGCAGCACAATGGCAATGATGCAGCTCATTAAATATATCACACCACTGACTTGTTTCACTCAATTGCAACAATAATTTCTCTCCACGGACACTTGGCTATTGGTTTGTTCTTCCGGTTTGTTCATCTACTGACAACCTAGGATAATTAGAGGAATAGCAGTTTCCACAAAGATAATACTGATGTACAGTGATCATTTTTTGTACTTTGCCCCTCAAACAGTACTGTGGCAAAGTTGCTATTCTTATCTGCATTTTTCTTATAGAAAACTGAGGCCCAAAGAATGTAAGTAAATGCCTAAAGCCGTAAATACAGATGTTGGACTCAAATACTTTTCTCTGCGAAGCTCTTACTTGGACCTATGTGGCAAAGCTGATCTGTTGAAAAATGTCTAATGACACATAAATGTCTTTAATTAATGGTATAAAAATGACATGAGATGGATTTGTAAAATCAAGATTTGTAGGTTTAGGTCTGAGTACTACAACCTGGGGCAAAGAACATGACCGCTTATCTGTCCCTGGGGTCAGGATTCCTGACATTCTTGGTTTTTAATGCCTGTGTCTGCCTGCACTTTGTAATCTGGAGGCTTCCTAGAAGTGCTAAAAAATTAAAAACAAATTATTTGGCATCTTCTAGCTTGTTTTTCTTTTTTAGAGATAGTGTCTTGCTGTATCACATAGGCTGGAGTGCAGTGGTGCAATCACAGCTCACTGCATCCCTGACACCTTGGGCTCAAGGGATCTTCCTTCCTCAGCCTCCTATGTAGCTAGGACTATAGATGCACACCATGATGCCTCGCTAGTTGATTTTTTGTAGAGACAGGGTGTTGCTGTGTTGCCCAGGCTGACCTTGAACTCCTGAGCTCAAGAGATCTTTCTGCCTCAGCCTCGCAAAGTGCTGAGATTAAGGGTGTGAGCCACCATTTCCAGCCCTTCTTGCATTTTTGAGCTATACAAATGGCCTAGAACTATCTTCAACATTTCAGAAGTACCATGCTCTGTTCCAAACAAAATGTAACATTGCCTATTGACAGGGTGGTTCCTAACTCAAGTGTACAGTGCTTTCTCATGCCTGCTAGTGCTAGAGAAGAGAAGGCTGTGATTGACCTAAGTACCTCGATTAGGCCAGGAAATACTCCCTGTTACTCTGATCTGATGGTTCTGAGATTTATCTTCAAGGTGTGGAGGAGAATGAAAGTCAACTTGCCATGCTAAAAGGAAAGGACAAAGGGTTAAAGAAGACTTTGATGAAGCTTTGAAGTCCGAAGAAAGCTAGATTACATTCTCTCCAAAGGTGTTTCAGTCACCCTTTATATCTTGGGGTTTGGTGGTTATTTCCTGCCCCCTAAAAGCAATGTACCAATTATCCAGTGACTAGTGTTCCAATTAATTCACGGACATGAAGATTAACATGCGATCTGCTAATGCAT
The DNA here is from genome assembly GCA_004027835.1 of Alouatta palliata. NCBI lineage: Eukaryota > Metazoa > Chordata > Mammalia > Primates > Atelidae > Alouatta > Alouatta palliata. Next base: position 18,999 of record PVKV010032832.1, read on the forward strand.
TGATGAGTTTGTGATATTCAGAAATAGGAAGACCAAAACTGGTAAACCAGTTTTGAGTTTTATCAACCTCAGTGGTTAAATTAAAACGAAATAGCAACATTTGTTTTTATTCTCCCTACAAAGAAACTAATTATTTTCTTCTGGGTAATAATAATTAACAAAATTCCTATTGTGTTTCTGATCAGTTCACAGCTGGTACTTGGATAATCACAAATACTTGGTTTTATGTGGTGACATTAAATTCCTGCCTAACTTGGGAAGTACATTAATTGTATACTATTGCCTGAGCTTATTTTTTTTTTTTTTTTTTTTTTTTTTTTTTTTTTTTTTTTTTTTTTTTTTTTTTTTTTTTTTTTTTTTTTTTTTTTTTTTTTTTTT
>PVKV010032833.1:0-19380 GCA_004027835.1 Alouatta palliata
GGCAGTGTGATTTGCTGCCTTCCTCCCCATCATCTGTATCTGTTATTTCTCCCCATGCTATCCCTCCCCAACTCCCCACCCCCTGCTGTCCCTCCCCTTTTTCCCCCCGACAGACCCCAGTGTGAGATGCTCCCCTCCCTGTGTCCATGTGTTCTCATTGTTCAACACCCGTCTATGAGTGAGAATATGCGGTGTTTGATTTTCTGTTCCTGTGTACACTAAATATTGACAAGAACATGGAGCAACAGGAATTTACATATTCGGCTGGAAGGAATGTCCACTGGTATAATTTCAAAAAACATTTGGCAATATTTACTAAGGCTGAACATGTACATTCCCTGCAATGAAAAAATTCCATTTCTACCTATATTCCCAATAAAAAGTTACATATATTCATTTGTAAAACAAGTGCAAGAATAAGAACATGGCTGGGCACGGTGGCTCACACCTGTAAACCCAGCACTTTGGGAGGCTCTGGCGGGCAGATCACGAGTCCAGGAGATAGAGACCATCCTGGCTAACACAGTGAAACCCCGTCTCTACTGAAAATACAAAAATTAGCTGGGTGTGGTGGCACACGCCTGTAATCCCAGCTACTCCGGAGGCTGAGGCAGAGAATCGCTTGAACCCAGGAGGTGGAGATTGCAGTGAGTGCCGCCACTGCACTCCAGACTGGGCAACAGAGTGAGACTCCGCCAAAAAAAAATTAAGTTTTGTACTTTCAGTAGAAACAGGGTTTCACCATAATACCCTAAAACTGGAAAAAAACTCAGATATACATCAGCAGTTTCAAAGATAAATAAATTACAATAATGAAATACCACCCAGCAATGAGAATGAATAAATTTGCCATATGTTCAAGTCAGATTGAATCACAAAAATATTATTGAGTGAAAAATGCAAACAAAAGAAATAATAATAAAAAAACTGGCAAAACTAAGCTATGAAATTGCAAGTCAGGAGAGTGCAGGGAGGAGTGATCTTTACAAGGAGATAGTGACTCAGAAAGAGTACCAGGGAGGCTTCTGGATGCTGGCAATGCTGTTTCTCAGTTTGGGTGCTAGTTACATAGATGATTTCACTTCATGAAAATTTACCCAGCTCTACATTTAAGTTTTGTGTACCCTTCTGAATCAATATTATACTTCAAAAGTTTTAAAAAGAAACCTTATTCATCCCATTGACTAATTTTGAGAATGTAATTCTTACTCAATCCATCTTCATATCCCCACTGCCCTTCAGATTAGCCCTCATTTAAAACATGCTTCATAATTGTTTTCTCAATAAAAGACTGAGCTATGTGTTTAAAAAGATGCTTTGCTCCCGGGTTGTAGAATCTAATATGTTATTAGACGGACTTGAACTTCCCTGTGTAGCTTGCTAATTACTGCTCTGAGTTTACACCTCCGGTATTGATATGGTTTTGCTCTATGTCCCCAGCCAAATCTAATGTTGAATTGTAATTCCCAGTGTTGGAGGTGGGGTCTGGTGGGAGCTGACTGGATCATGGAGGTGGCTTCTAATGCTTTAGCACCATCTCCCTAGTGCTCTCTTGTGAGTTCTCAAGAGATCTGATTGTTCGAAGGTGTGTGGCACCTCCCACTTTGCTCTCCCTCTCTCTCCTGCTGGCCTTGTGAAAATGTACTTGCTTCTCCTTTGCCTTCTGCCATGATTTCCTGAGTTTCCTGAGGCCTCCCCAGCCAGGCCTCCAGTGTAGCCTACAGAATTGTGAGTCAATTAAACCTCTTTTCTTCATAATGTCCAGTCTCAAGTAGTTCTTTATAGCAGTGTGAAAATGGACTAGTACAAGTATGTTACACCTGGTTTTCTGTAACAGGCTTTTAACTGGCGTCCCTCGTTCCAGCATTTCCTCCCCATAATGCACCCCCTTACCCTACAAATGACTTATTCTTTTAAGAAACACAGCATCAATCACATCAGTCCTCTGTTTAACAACCTTCAATAACTATCTTTTTCCTGTAGGAGTAAGGTTAATTAAAACTCATGGTGTAGCTCTTCATGGCCCCTACAGTAGTCATTAACTTTCTGCTTCATCAGATTAAGTCTAATTTGTGAATAAGGTTGGGAAACATTTACTGTCCTCCATGGATAGCTCTGCCCATAGTCCTTTACTCTCATCATCACATCTGTCTGAATGCTTACCATTATTCTTTCTTCTGGTCCTAGAGACTATCTCAGACCATTATTATCTTGTGAAGAATTTTCTGGTCACCCCAGCCCACAGTGATGTCTCCCTTCTGATAAATTACCCAATAATTTTGTAAAAAAAAAATCAATTTTTTTCAAAAAATATTTTTGTTTTTGAAATATATTTGTATATATTTTATGCATATTTAAAAAATATAGTTCACTTAATTTTACAATGTACTTTCAAAAGCATTATCTCATTCACTTTTTATAATAACATTGTGAACAAGGTAAGGTACAAAGAATTGATCTCCTTTTGTAGATTAAAACTGAGGTTCAGAGAAGTGACCTAAACCAGTGTGCTCAGCCAAGGATAAAGGTCACTCTTTTCACGCAAACTCTCTATACCCAGTTACCTGATTATGAGTATATACATTATCTCCTCCCAATATACATTTTTTGTAAATGTGCTTACACTTTTGTTTTTCTCATAATACTGGACAAGACATTTATGGGCTCTGTACAGCGGAGTGATTTTATTTTAACGTTGTTCCCACCAGGCTCAAGGACTGACATAGCTGTACCACCTCTGCTCTATGGGACTTCTGTAGCAAAAACCGAATTGTAGAAAGAAACAATCACTACAAAAAATCTGCTTTTGGAAGTAAGGAAGAGACAAGAAAAAGAGTTTTTTAAAGGTCAAAGTAGCCTTAATTTCACCTTTATATCCTAGCCTCCATACTGAAAAGTTTCAAAGTACGCTGTCAGAGGTGATGGCAATGGACTTCAAGAACTACAAATGAATCACAATGAAATAAGTGTCAAAGTGATCGAATTCCAGAAACCACTCCTGTAATAATTCAGCTGGTAAGCAAAGTGGAGAACCTTTTGATTTCGAAGCCCAGTTCAATAGAATTTAAAATATATTAGTATAAAACTTAATTTCCTTTATTCCAAAGGCTATACTATACTAAATCTTTCTGGAAGGTAGCCAGAGAACTAATGTGATGAAACTGAAAGAATGGGGAACAAACTAGGTGGACATCTGGACACCCCAAACCGAAGATAAACGCTGCCTTCTACCCTAACATTCTTGACTCCCACACACTCAGATGTTAGACACCTGAGCACTGGAGGTTAAACATCTAGATATGAAGGCTAAGAAAAGGAGAGGGATATAGAAGGACCAAAATAAATCTCAACTTTGTAAAGAAGATATTCACACAGTCTTTATTTGCCTAGTGCAAAATACAACCAGTATAGATTTCTAGTCTGTCCCTTCATTCCAAATGCCTGTGCCTGGGCTAACGGGAGTAGAGGCAGGGAACAGGATTTGCTTTACTATCTGCTCTTCACTCAAGTGAAAGCAATTTGAGGTAGGAATCGTGTTTCGTTTTGGTTTGTGTTGTTGTTGTTTTGCAGAGCTTTACATGTCGTGTAAGTCTGAATTTCTGGAATAAGTGCTTGAGCTTAGGGATGCCTGAGCATGCCTAATCAGGTAAGGGCAGCTAGATGATCTATCTGCCTAGCCAGAGAATCTTGTCAGTATAGTAACTGTACTCAAGACCATAATTTTACTAGCAGTTGAAGTGTCTAAGCAATTTTAATTGGTGAGAAAATTCATTTAGGATAAATACTTATTATTTGAAGATTACTTTTATGTTGAATTTATTTTTGTCATAGCTATTGTTACTATATTGACAGCACTTCCTATCAGGGCCTGTGTAAAAATATACTAGAGCAGTCCTCAGTAACAAAGTCCCAATACTTCAAAATGGTTTATGTAAGCAGAGAACTATGCTTTAACTTATTACTATAATACAACCATACCTTGCATAAAGTAAATCCGATCCTAGAGAAATGATGAGCTTGAAATTGGCCCTTTTAAATCTGCTGCTGGTCTTGTTTCATTAGCACAAATAATTTCAAAAGCGCTAGACAAATAGGCCAACAGATGTTGAGCAAACAGAACCTTTAACTGAGATTCCTGAAATCCCTAATAAAACAAATAGGTGACAGCTGTAATAAAATAAATATCTCTATAATGAAGAGAACTGTGTAATAACGGTAAGCATCTAAACCTGGCATTGTAAAAGAAAATAATCACTTAAATTAAAACAATGATGTGACAAAAAGTAAAAACGATGGCATTTCAAAAATCAAGTTACTAAAGTTAGGTTACCTATTTCTCATAAGGCTAAAAATGTAAGGCTGCTGTCTTCAAGTATGGTCCAGGGAACCCTAGGCAGACCTTTCAGGGAGTCTGGCATTCCAAAACTATTTTTATAGTGATAATAAGACATTATTTTCCTTTTTTACTTTCAAAGTCTCACAGGTATATATGCAAAGTTTCCAGTCTACATGATATGTGATAAGGTCATCACCCTGATGGTTAGTGGAATATATCTCTACCTCTATCTCTATTCCACATAAACAAAACCTCTTCAGAGTCTTCTTGTAATCTCTGAGTAAAACTGTGAAGGGATCCTGAGACCAACAAGTTTGAGAACTGATGGTTCACAGACTACAAATTCAATTTATCACCATATGACTTTGAGTAATATTTTACCACTTCACACACGGTGTAATACATTTACAGCATTTCACCTCCATTATTTGTGCTGTTGTTGTCAATACATTTTTATCCTGCATAAGTTAAAAGCCCCATGATGCAGTTTAATGGTTTTTACTTTAAAAAAATTATCCTTTAAATTTTTTTAGCACTTTAAATTTCTGTTCTGAAATACATTGTCTCTGATGAAAAACTGGCTGTTATTCTTTGTTTTGACACCCTAACCTAATGTGTTTTTCCCATCTTTCTATCCTGCCACCCCAACTGCTGTTAAAAATTTCCCTTTCATTACTGGTTTTCAGAAACTTGATTACAATGAGCCTTGGGGTAATTTTCTCTATATTTCTTCCCCGTATCTATGAAAAATTTTCAACCGTTATTTCTTTAAGTATCTTTCTTTCCCTCCCTCTCTTCTTCTGAGCCTTCAGTGACACCTATTTTAGACTACTTGATTTTGTAGAGTTCAGGGGCACTATTCTTTTTCTTTAATCTTTTTCTTCACTTCAGTTTAGATTATCTCTATTGTTTTTCTTCAAGTTCTCTGAGCTTTATTTCCTGTGATTTCTAATCTACTCTTAATCTTGTCCACTTGTTTTTCGTATTATTTATTTAATCGTTTTTTATTTCTTCAAGTTCCATTTGGACCTTTTTATGTCTTCCATTTTTCTCTTCCTACGTTTCTATATTTCTTTACATAATTGAATTCATTTTATTGTATATATGTATTTATATGCACTGTTTTAAAGTCCTTTTATAATAATTACATAATCTGTGTGATTTTCAATTCCATTTCTGTTGATCTTTCTTCTGGTTATAAACTTTATTTTCCTGGTTCTTTGCCTGTCTGATAATTTTGATTGGGTGCTAGATATTACTTCTTTGACATTGTTGAATACAGATTTCATTATATTACTTTAAACATCATTGGACATTGTACTGATCATTAAAATAATTTGCTTATTATTTTGATTTTTTGAGACCTCCTTTAATTTTTATTGGAACAGCCTTTATTCTGGGACTAATTTAATTCCCTACTAATGTATCATCTTTCCAAGGATTCTAGTGCCTGCCCCATGTATTACAATGTCTCTTGAATCCTGGATGCTGGGAATACAAACTATGCCCAGCACTGTGTGAACTCTGGAAATTATTTGGCCTGTTGCTTCTCTTTGCCTGAGTTTCCTCTCATACATGTACAGATCAGTCAAAGACAAACAGTGACCCCTCCAGAGCCAGAGTTCTCTTCTGAATCTCTCTCTCCCCATCTCTCATTGTCTCTCTCTCTGTCTCTGTCTCTGTCTCTCTTTCTCTCTCTCCAAATCTCTCCTCTCTGGTACACTTATTCACACACTCCTAGATGCTTTAGGAACCCCAAACTCTTATTATATTCCTCAACACAATTGTGCTGTTGCCTAGAAACTGCCTCCAGGAAATAAGTGGAAGCAATGTTTGGACTCACTTCATTTATTTTCATTATCTCTGCACTATCTGTAGTCCAAGCTCTGCAAATTTCCTTTATTTTGTCCAGCTTTTTAATTTGTAGGTCAATTTCTGTAGCACTGTACATTTATCAAGGAAACAAATGTCAAAGTAATTTATTTGTGTTGTATTTTACAGTCGTATCAGTCCATGATAAATTGATGAAAACACTGAATCTTTATCATAGATTATTTGAGAAGAACCACATTAGATAACATTTCTAACATGCATTAGCATGTTTATAAAGTGGCTTGCTGATTGTGTCTTGGGGACTTAACAGAACCAATTCAGGTAAAGGAATAAAGGAGAGTAGAGAGGCCTTTCTAGGCAGATGTATTCTTCTCTGTCCCATGAGAACTATAAGGACATATGCAAGGAAGAGGCCTCAGACTTTTCTACTTAAAAGTTGTGCCTAGAATTATTTGGGATTAGATATCTGTACCCAAGGAGAAAATGATGCAAGTAATAATTGAAGATTGCCCCAATTATTGCTGTGAATCTATAAAATGAATGTTTATTGCTTTCTTCTTAGAGTCCTATTCCATTCTTCTGAGATATCTACATACCCTTGAAGTTATTTTATTAAAAACAGGGTCAAGATTCTTTCTGGTTTTTGTTTTCTCCAAGATGGTGGATTGGAGGCATTGACAGCATGCCTCTCCCACTTGGAAAGACAAAATAATGTGTAGAGACTCACACTGTAAGATTTTATTCCAAGAAGTGACACAGAAACTTAACAAGAAAACTGAAAGAAACCACATACCTTTTGAAAGAAGCAGCAGGTGGCAGCCTGCACTGTAAGCCAGGACGAAAATAAGTCCCCAGAGTGTGAGAGGGCTAGAAACTGCTTCTGGGATATACATGCCCACTGGGGAACCTGGCAATCCAGGCCATGGGACAAGCCTTAATCTTACCAAGCCCTGGAGCTGATTTAGTGAGCTGCAGGCGGTACATGAGAAGGAGCATCATCGGGATGTGCTTTGCATACATTCCCAGTCTCCAGTGGGGACCAGAGGGAGGCCATTTCTGATCCTCACAGGAGACCTCACAGATGTCTGCCAGGTAGCTCAAGCGGTGGTTGAGAGAAGCTCCCAACTGAGATTTGCAATATAATCTCAAGTGAGGATAAATCCTCTTGGCCAGAACTGAGGGACAAGCAGAAAGTGTACTGTAACCATGAGCACAGGAGCTAAATGCCCCCACTTTGCAGCTGGATCAGGAAGGGAATAGCCTGAAAATAATAATTTCTCTCTCCATGGGGAAGGTTTATGGCCTGGAAAAGCTTTGAGTTCTGAGCACAGGCTGCCTGAAATCCAGCTAGCTGCTGTTAGTGAAACACTGCAGGTGCGAGACCTGCCTTGCCAAGTGTGTGGGGGCTGAGTGAGGCTTACTTCTGCCTGCTACTCCTCACTCCCCATGTGGAAAAGTCCACATGAGGAAGTGCTTTCTGTGCAACAGAAGTAGCTGTGCTCCTCCGCTTGTGCCAGCTTGTGCCTCTGCTTGTGCCAGCACATGGAACATGGACTTCCCTGACCTAGCCCCCACCTAGCTTTGCCCCTCCACCAGCTCTGATTGTTTAACACAAAGGACAGAGTCTTTTGGGAGCTCTGTGGCCCTTCCCATTGCCTGAGACACAAGAGCACCTCTCCCAGTAACATAAAGCAAGTACAAATTCCACCTTTCTTACCACAGTTGGCACCCCTTTGCAAGCACTATGTCCTCGCTGGAGGCCAACCAACACAGTCCTTTACAGCATTTTTAGGGAGAATAAAACAGCACCAAGAAGGGGGAAACTTGAGTGTGACCTCAGTTATCACCACTGCCTGCATCACCCTGGCTTACCAGGAGGTCCTCAGTCTGTTCACATGATCAGTTCATTACTAGTATAACTGGTATCTGAGAAAGCCAACATGCTAAGGCTATTCATAACCAAGCAATCCTTCAGAGTCTAAGTCACTCCCTTGCCACTCCCATCAGAGCTGGTGCTGGTACCCACTTCTGGGAGACTGGAGAACAGGTCACATCACGAGATCCCCTGCAGACATTCTGCAGCACCAGCCTTGATTGTAGCAGCTCCACTGGGTGGCCAGATCCAGAGGAGCGGCAGCATTCACAGTAGTCTGGCTGTCAGGGACTCCTACTTAGGGGAAAAGGGGTGTACCACATCAAGGGAGCACCCTTTGGGACAAAAGAATCTGGATGACAGGATCTGAGTCCCAGAATTTTCTGCTTCTGGGAAGTTTCTTTCAACAGAGGCACAGGTGCAGTGCTGAGCTCAGCAGGGAAAGCTTGTGGCTCTAACTCAATAGTCAGGCAGCCCTGGTGCTAGTGAAGGGTCTTGAAAAGCAGAATTCTTTTCCCCACACATCCACCACTGCAGACACATCTGGAGCTTCTCCCACAGAAGCTCAGTGTGGGTGCATCTGTAGACAACTTTTCTGGAATACTTCAGGGTAATTGCATCCCCACAGGAAAAATGCCTTCCAGGTTCAGGCTTACACAAGGGGGAGAGTCACAATCCCTGTCTTCATGGAACATCAGCACCCTTGTAGGTGAAGAAGAAGTGCCTATATGATCTGTATAGCTGGAACACTGGGTCAGGAGTATGACTGGGAGGTGGATCACCTTGCTGCTCGATTGGCAGGGAAGCTGAGGTGGCTCTCTCCCTTCCCCTTGAAGAGGACTCAGTGCATTTTACTAAGAGTTTCCCCAGTTGCTTCTGTCAATGCTAGGACCTCTGTCCACCATTAAATATTGCATTCATCCATCCGCTTTAGCCACAGCTGTTTTTTTTTCCCCCTTGGACATCTCCTACTGGCCTGAAGCCTGAACTGTTCCACCTAGTGAATAAAATACTGGGGAAAAAAGTGAATACATAAAAAGGTGCACACCACAGGAGAATAAGACAAGCTCCAAGGGACCTCTGCCATTGAAGCCCTACAGGAGACAATGAACCTGCTCACATACTGAGAACACCGCTACTACAACCAGCATCCAAGAAAGCCATCATACAAAGACTTTGTAACCAAGGAACTCATACAGAATCCACCTCTGAAAGCACCCAGAGCCAAACTGGATTACAATAAACTATAATCAAAGTCACATCCTCAAGAGGAGAAAAAGGATATAAAAAACCTCACAAATGAATAAAAAATAAATTTAAAAATTATTAAAAGAAATGGCCTATTCAAATACAAGAAGTGCAAAGAATAGCATTAGGAGAAATACTTAATGTAGATGATGGGGCGATGGATGCAGCAAACCACCATCATGGCGCATGTATACCTATGTAACAAACCTGCATGATCTGCACATGTACCCCAGCACTTAAAGTATAATAAACAAATTAAAAAAAAATAATCACTGGGATTAAACCATACATGCAAAAATATGACCCATGGTCAAAAAAGAAAACAATTAATAGAAACAAACCCAAAAAGAGATGACCCAGGTATTGGATTTATCATATGTACTTTAAAATAAATATAATAAAAAATGCCAATAGATTTAATAGAAATTGTACACAATACAATTAAGATGTAAGTTTAGGATATATATATATATATATATATATATATGGGATATATTAACTGGTATACTTAAAAATATGTATACAAAATACACTAACCAAAAAAGAAAAATTGACAGATAGGACGTGAACAAAATTTTAAAATGGTGCTCATCAAAAGACAGTATTAAGAAAATCATTACATATTGGTAAAGGGATCAATGCAACAAGAAGAGCTAACTATCCTAAAAATACAAGCACCAAATTCAGGAGCACCCAGATACATAAAGCAAGTTCTTAGAGACCTACAAAGAGACTTAGACTCCCACACAATAATGGTGGGAGACTTTAACATCCCACTGTCAATATTAGACATATCAGTTAGACAGAAAATTAACAAGGATATTTAGGACTTGAACTCAGCTCTGGACCAAGTGGACCTAATAGACGTCTATGGAACTCTCTACCCTAAACAACAGAATATACGTTCTTCTCAGCACCTCCTCACACTTATTCTAAAATTGACCAGATAATTGGAAGTAAAACACTTCTCAGCAAATGTGAAAGGACAGAAATCATAAAAACAGGCTCTCAGACCACAGTGCAATCAAATTTGATCTCAGGATTAAGAACAAAACCACAGAACTACATGGAAACTGAACAACCTGATTCTGAATGACTACTGGGAAAATTACAAAAGTAAGGCAAAAATAAGTTCTTTGAAACAAATGAGAACAAACACACATTGTACCAGAATCTCTGGGACCCAGCTAAAGCAGTTAGAGGGAAATTTATAGCCTAAATGCCCACAGGAGAAAATGAGAAGGATCTAAAATTGACACCCTAACATCACAATTAAAAGAACCAGAGAAGCAAGAGCAAACAAATTCAAAAGCTAGCAGAAGACAAGAAATAACTAAAATCACAGCAGAACTGAAGGAGACAGACACGAAAACTCTTCAAAAAAATCAATGAATCCAGGAGCCGGTTTTTGAAAAAAATAACAAAATAGATAGACCACTAGCCAGACTAATAAAGAAGAAAAGAAAGAAGAATCAAATACATACAATAAAAAATGATAAAGGGGATATCACCACTGATCCCACAGAAGTACAAACTACCATCAGAGAACACTATAAACACCTCGATGCAAATAAAGTAGAAAATCTAGAAGAAATGGTTAAATTCCTGGATATACACACTCTCCCAAGACTAAACCAGAAAGAAGTCAAATCCCTGAATAGACCAATAACAAGCTCTGAAATTGAGGCAGTAATTAATAGTATACCAACCAAAAAAAGCCCAACCAAAAAAAATTCAGATTCACAGCAGAATTCTACCACAGGTACAAAGAGGAGCTGATGCCATCTGTTCTGAAACTATTCCAAACAATAGAAAAAGAGGGACTCCTCTCTAACTCTTTTTATGAAGCCAGCATCATCCTGATACCAAAACCTGGCAGAGACACAACAACAAAAAAGAAAATTTTGGGCCAATATTTCTGATGAACATCGGTGCAAAAATCCTCAGTAAAATATTGTCAAACAGAATCCAACAGCACGTGAAAAATCTTAACTACCACGACCAAGTCGGCTTCATCCCTGGGACACAAGGCTGGTTCAACAAACACAAATCAATAAATGTAATCCATCAGATAAACAAAACCAATGACAAAAACCACATGATTATCTCAATAGATGCAGAGAATGCCTTCAACAAAATTCAACAGCCCTTTATGCCATAAACCCTCAATAAACTAGGTATTGATGGAACATATCTCAAAATAATAAGAGCTATTTATGATAAACCCACAGCCAATATAATATGGATTCATCGAAAAGCTGGAAGCAGCAAATCACTATGGCACATGTATACCTATGTAACAAACCTGCATGTTCTGCACATGCATCCCAGAACTTAAAGTTACAATAATAATAAAAAAAGAAAAGAAAAAATATTAAGCTTTGTAGTACCATAATATGGATCTGTATTTTAAATTTCACATTCAATAAAGTTTTTCTGAGGTGTAAAAAAAAAAAAGAAAATCAATTAGCAATCTGAAGTCTGAAAAAATATTCAAGAAAGATATAGCTGAAAAAGTATTATTTCCAGAACATATTTAAGAAACTTTCATAAATTAACAATTAAAAATGGCACAATAGTAAAATACATAAATGGGATAACTGAGTACTACTATAGATTGAATATTTGTGTCCCTCAAAATTTATATGTTGAAATCTTTTGTGATTTTAGTTATTATGCCCTTTTAATTTGGACTTCATGTCTCTCTCCTGAGAATGGCCATAAGCCAAGATAACCACTGCCTAGTAGAGCCTTGACTAGGGCAAAAATTAGGCTCAGGTGTGTGGATCAGGTAAAATGGAATGGATTTTTAAAACCTAATGTTGAGCAATAGAAACCAGGCCCTTCTCCCAACATACTGTATAAGGACATGAAACCAAAATGCATAAAATGGAAGGAATTTATTACTCACAGGTCAAAGAGGTTTCAGGTGCCAATGGGAGGCTGATGGGAAGTTTGGAGGCAACAGAGACCTCAACCAGGTAGGTGGAGAGAGAGAAAGAGAGAGACAGAGACAGAGGGAGAGAGAGGCCTGTGGGACTATACCTCTATTAAGTTTCATGGGTATTATACCTTAGGCTTATCCATGGGTGTTGAGGATTGTTTAGTTTAACGAAAACACATAAGAAGGGGAGAAATTATATACATGACTCTGGCATTGGCCATTAGATTTATCATGGTCAGCATCTGCGGAATGTGTTGAATTTTGGGTCAGCGGAATGAAGAACAACCACAAAGGGAGGGGAAGTTCTAACTAGGCCAAAGGTGATGAAGTATGACTTATGTCAGGCCTGAAAATGGATGCCAAGGTAGCAATCACATTAAACAAACTTATGACAGAACCTAATTCCCAATATGATGGTATTTGGAGGGGCAGCCTTTAGGAGGTGATTGGGTAATGAGAATAATGCCCATATAAAAGAAATCACAGAGAGCTTCCTTGCTTTTTTGACCATGTGCAGACACTGAAAAGGTGACTACCAACCTGAAAGCAGGCCCTCACTAGGCACTGAACCTTCTGGGAACTTGATCTTGGACTTTGCTTCCTCCAGAACCATGAGAAATAAGTTTCTGTTGTTTACAAGCCACTTATCTATGATATTTTGTCATAGTGACCCAAATAGGCTAAGACAAATCCATAAAATGTGCTAAACATCATAGGTCATTAGGGAGATGCAAATAAAATCCACATTCAGATGCCATTCATCCCCACTAAAAACAAGCCATGTGACCACCTCAATATTGGCAAATATGTGGAACAACTAGTGGTGAGAATGTAAAATAGCACAATCACTTTGGGTCTTGCTATGGCCCAGCAAGAACACTCATGGATATTTAACAGAAATAAGTGAAAGCATAGGCCCACAAATGATCCATATTAGAAATTTAATAAACACCTCATTTACATTTGCCATAATTGGAAGCAACTTAAATGTCCATCAACAGGAAATAAAAAGGAACTACTGACTGATACACACACAATATTAATAAATTTCTAAAACCTATGTTGAGCAATGGAAACCAAGCCCTTCCACCAAAATACTGCATAATACCAGTTATATGAAATTTAAGAAGAAAAACTAAACTATGGTGATGGAAGTAAAAATGTGGTTTCTTGTGGGAAGGAGGGTTTGACTAAAAAGGGGCATAAAGGGATTTTTTTCTGCAATTACGGAAACGTTCTACATATTGTTTAGAACAAAATGTTCTAACATATTGTTCTACAATAGTTAGACAGGGGTATAAATTTCTCAAACTCATTGATATGAATATATTGTATCAGTGCATTTTATTATGTCAATTATACTTCAATAAAAAAGAAATCAAAATAAAATAAAATAACCTATATAGAAAGAAATGTGCCCCTGCACAATTGTAGAGCAAGGTAAGTTTTCACAACTTGGAAAAGCCCATGTAACCAGCACTCATATCAAGAAAAAGGGTACTACCCACATGGCAGGCTACTCTCGTACCCACTCCCTGTCTCTAGCAGCCCAAGTAACCATTATCCTGACATCTAACTGTACAGATCAGTTTTGTACTTTAATTAAAGGGGTCATTTAATATGTACTCTGGCTTCTAGCAAATTTTACACAATCATAACTTTATGAGATGTTTTTGTACTATTAAGTATAGGCATAAATCTTCATTCTCAGAGCTATCAGGCATTTCATTTTCTTTAGTCATTTCATTTGTGTATATTTATCATCGCAGGGCATATTAAAGTTCAGCTAGTCTTTGTTGATTCCAAGTCTCAGACAGTTATCAGAGCTTCTCCGTAGCAATTAAAAAAGCACAAAAAATACTTGCAACAACTGTAGAATGCTAAAAATATTTTCTCTGTGTATGCATTATTTTATTTTGGTTCTTTTCTAATGAGGTATATATTTTTCTAGAGTGAAATCAACTTACATGTTCAGTTATATGTTTTGAGAACAATATACACCCATGTAACAAGACAATATATAGAACATTCCCTATATCCTCAAATTCCCCTTTTGACCCTTTCTAGTCTAATTTTTCCTCCTAGAGACCACCACTTTCTGATAATTTTATCACTAGTTAAAGCATCCTGGACTTTAAAAAAATTATTTTCTCAGAAGAGGGACTTTAGGTCACTATATTATATTCAATTATATTCACTCAAAGAAGAGAACACAAACAGACAATTAAAAGCTGCAGTCAACTGAATAACACTCATAAATCTGCCCATTGACACCATGCAAATCAGTCACCAATTTTCATGCTGCCGAAACTAAAACTATAGTGTTGCCCCCAGTGACAAGAGTCTTTCAGCCACATCTGCTGCAGCAGTGGGGCAGAGGGATTTGCAATGTTCCAATTGCTTTATTTATGATATAAGAGAATACAAATGCATGCTCTGATGAGTTTGGCTGCACTCATTTAGACTATCGAGTGCAGTGTTTGAAAGCCAGATTTTTCCTAGCATAGACTTACTATTGATTGCTATTGGGCACATGCAACTGGACAAATTTTGTCAATCAAGAAATGGTGATAATGCCATTAAGCAGATGAGAAACTTTAATATGCATTTTCCCAGAATCCAATGCTTTGGTGCATAGGAAGAAAGAATTATAAAGATTAAGAGTGAATAGTTTTATCTCCCTGTCTGGAAGAAAAATCTGTGAATATATTTCACTGTAGATTTCAGCTAGAGACCAAAAAGCATACACCATGCAAAAAGATGGATGATAATTTGTTCTCAGTAGTCACCATAATCCATAATAAATTGTTATTTCTTATGAAACTTATGAGTCCATCTCTGATGCATTGGCTGAATATAGCAAATGGTTGAATCATTAAAGCCCTTCAATTTAATTTAACTCATGTACATGTACAGATATAATTGCAGTCCATTAAATTACAGTAAGACCAAATAGGCAGGTTAGACTCTCCAACCATGTCAGTAAGGTATGGTATAACACAGGCAAACTGATATCAGCAAATCACATTTCCTCTTTTGGCACAGGAACATCTTATAGCTCAGTTGTCAGAAGAACTTGCACCGTACTGCTCCCCTGCCTACTGAAGATGGTCATGGCCTCCTTCTGACTAAGGAGGGTAAAGATGGTCACAAATGCAGGATTGAGGCTTTTCTCAGCTTTAAAATCTGTGAGCAGCAGCAGCTTGTTGTTGCCTGATGGGGTTTAGGAGAAAAAGGTAATGGACAAGGAGTCAGAGCCCTGTTCTACATTAGTTCCTTACAATGTCATTGGGTACCACCAGGAGAACAGCATAATACCCTCTCCCTTCCTCACCTCTCTTCTCTTCTCTCTCTCTTTTTTAGGATCTAGCTAGTCCCAGAGGGTAACTCAAGCCCCAGTGGCAATTTCTATACTACCAGGAGAATCGCTATAATTCTCTCACCCTTCCTCTCCTCTCTCCTCTCTCCTCTCTCTTCTCTTTTCTCTCTTTTTCAAGATCTAGCCAATCCCAGAAGGTAACTCAAACCCAGGCTACGATTTCTGTGTTGTAGAAGGAGGCTGTGGCCTTGGATTGTGAACAGGAAGTTAAAACTTCATTACTATTTACTCTGGTACAAACATCCACTAAGTGGGAAAATTATTTTTCTTATTGATCAGGAATCTTTTAATGAGCAGAAAGGAATGAAGGGCTGATATTCTCTGAACTTCTGGAAACCAGCCAGTTCCATCAGCCGTATCATCACAGCTTCACAGCTTGAGATCTCGGCAATGTACTTTCATGCCCCGAGTGAAACTACAGTAAAATATGTGCCTGAGGGGACCCTATAAAAATGTCATATCTCAACATCCCCTGACATAAACACCTGGGCAAGAGTCACAGTGTGAACAGGAAAAGGCAGGGAGGCACTGTCAACAGAGATGGAGATTTAGAAGAAACTTCACTCTCAGGAAAATGTTCTCTCTGGCTCAGAGAACATATCTTCAAGTGTCATTCATCAAAAGCATGTTTATCTTCAGTTCTTTATCTTGAAGTAGATTATTTGGAAAAATATATATACTGAGATGGAGTTTTGCTCTTGTCACCCAGGCTGGAGTGCGATGATACCATCTTGGCTCACTGCAACCTCTGCCTCCTGGGTTAAAGTGACTCTCCTGCTTCAACCTCTTGTGTATTTTTTTGTTAATAGAGACAGGGTTTCACCATGTTGGCCATGCTGGTCTTGAACTCCTGATCTCAGGTGATCCTCCAACCTTGGCCTCCCAAAGTGCTAGGATTACAGGCATGAGTCACTATGCCTGGCCAGCAAAGGTTTTTTTAAAAATGTATGGGTGACTACATTAAAGTGTGAAACTGACTTTTAAAAAGTTAAGAAGCACTTGGCCAAATCTACATGTGAATTGTTAGATGACTTGGGTTCATTCCATGAGTATTTATGCATTGCTTACTCAGGCTAAACGCTGTTCTAGGGCTGGAATAGCCCTGAAATCACACCTCTTGGACCCTTGCTCTTCCTTCAAATCATGCTGCATCATAAGTGACTTGGAATGCTATGCCTAGGATAAACATTACTGCAAATCTTAACACTAAGGAGAAATGAAACACTTTAATTTGCTCAGAACTAACTTCACCACCTAGTTACATTCTGTATATGCAATTATAGTTATTTATGTTACAGGCAAAAAATAACAACAACAACAACAACAAAATATCCAAAGAAGGAAAGCTAAAAATAAGATAGTTCCAGAATACTACCTTTCAGAAAAAAACTTTATTATGGAATCATGTGGTATAGGATATTTTCTTTTCTTTTTTTTTTTTTTTTTTGGGGATGGAGTTTCACTCTTGTTGCCCAGGCTGGAGTGCAATGGAGCATTCTCGGCTCACCACAACCTCCACCTCCTGGATTCAAGTGATTCTCCTGTCTTAGCCTCCCAAGTAGCTGGGATTACAGGCATGTGCCACCACGTCTGGCTAATTTTTTTGTATTTTTAGTAGAGACAGGGTTTCACCATGTTGACCAGGATGGTCTCGATCTCTTGACCTCGTGATCCACCCGCCTCGGCCTCCCAAAGTGCTGGGATTACAGGCGTGAGCCACCGCGTCTGGCCGGATATTTTCTATTATACGTTTTTACCCAGCAGTATATTGTGAAATAATTACTTACAGAATATTATTTATAGATTAACATTACACATTCTAATAATGATATTGTAAGGTATGATTTTAATAATACTTTCAGTGATTCCATTTGTTGGCTATTTAGAGTGTCTTAATTATTCACTGAAACGAGTAATGCTGAGATGAACACAAATATACAGTTATTTCATGATTTCCTAGATTATTTCCAGGAGTTGAATACCTGATACTTAGCCTGAAATTTTTCAAGGATTGCTCCCTGATCATTTTTGTGATCCTGGAATATAGCTCATTTTTATTCTGCAACCACTAAACGTTCTTGTAAGTGCCCTGATTTACAAAATTTTCTGCATCTATCAAGCTACTAATGACTATCCAGCTTTTTTCTACCTCCTGGTGAGTATCCTGTCATCAGTAAGCTATCACTAGGAGCTTCCTTACAATCTAACTGCTAATGACACCATGTGACCTCTATTCCAACAATCCTGCATTAAATTCATGTGCAGATTAACTGTCATAAAACTACTTAGTAGTCATGCCCTTTTGCTATTGTTTGATGATATTAGATAGGAATACACCTGGTAGATCTGTCTTCATCTGGAACTTTAAATGAAAAGATATTCTTCCTTTTAAAAAGAATTCCTATCCTCAATGTGCAAATAATAATACTAAAAGAGAGGGCATATGGTTGTGTGTGTGTGTGTGTGTGTGTGTGTGTGTGTATTAGAGAGAAAGAGGAGACAGGGAAATGGAGACAGAGAGAAACAGTGAGAGAGAGAGAGAGAGAGAGATACAGAGAGAGAGAGAAAGAGAGAGAGTCAGAGATACAGAAGGGTGGAATTATGTAGATGATATAGCCAAGCCGTCAAGTAATAAACTAACTAAATAGTTAAATTTTGTAAAACATATGGGAGGAAAGTAAGTAGAGTGTTCCAGAGAAATATTCTAATAAAAAATAGATGTTTAAGTGGTTTATAAATGAATGAATCAAAGATTTGAAACAAGAAAAATACACCCTAGAATCTGGTGCAGGAAATAATAATAATGAGAGATATTCCAAAGAGGCTTCTCAACATTTAGCAGAAATTTAAAAATATGAGACCTGAAACAATAGATTACCTATCTCAATTAAGGGTTATTTCCAATCTATTTGTTTTGTACACATTTTGCAAAAATCCCCGAGTATATATTCTGGTCTATACACCTTTGTTGGTTCTTTCCAAAGTCCAGTTCAATAAAAAATATTGCAGTTAATATTTTTCACACATCTTTGTCTATGTCTACATTTACAGATTTCGAACTCCTGATGTCGTGATCCAATCACCTCGGTCTTCCAAAAGTGCTGGGATTACAGGCACGAATCACCGTGCCCAGCTATGTATAGATTTCAAAAATTCCTGTTACACCTATAAAAGTGAGCATCATAGGGTCAGAAAATATGTATGTATTGTACACCGTTAGATAGGTCTTGTCACATAGTGGTTGCACATCAAATATTTATTGATTGAAGATCAAATGGACTAATAGCATTAACAGGTACAGAGTTTTATTTTGGGGATGTTGTTAGATAAGTATAGATCAATTATTTTCTGAATTTTTCCTTTTCTCATCACCATAAGAACATCCCTTACATTTAGATGTGTCATATATATCCTTTCTGTTTTTACATATTTTTCTCACAAGGTACTATTTCTAGGCTTGCAATTCAGATGGTCTCCACCTTGTTGGCATAGACAGCAGCATCAGGATCACCTGATTCTCTACAAAGGTTTATACCTGATTTGGTTTCTTGCAGACTTGGAAGTCCCTCCTATATATGTATGCTGATTCTTCTTGGTGTTGGCTAGTGATGGCATCCCTCTGTCTTACCTCTTTTCTGGTTTATCTCCAGGAGTTTTAGATTTTGAGCCTCAAATATTTATTTACTGTTGTCGGAGATATGAGTTTTATAAAACTGAGAGCAATCATATGGTGACTAGGCTGAAAGAAAATCACAGTTGTCTCAGTT